>JANSTU010035466.1:0-11550 GCA_027564075.1 Bolitophila hybrida
GTTGAATAATAAAAATGAATTTTGACAAAAAAAAATGTTTTTCATTGAAACGATACGAACTTTTCAGCCGACCTGTTCATGAGCTAAAACCCTTTTGTAGCTAATTCTTTCTTCGTAATATTTTCTGGTCTTTTAACATTGCTTAACTACGAATTCTGAGATTTTTTTAATTTTTTTTTGTGCTAGTAGCTAGATTTGTGGTAAACTTTAGTCTCGTCTGCTCTATATAAAAGAAATTAAAAATAATAATAATCTCATAATAAATAAATACTCGTATATAAGCCATATATTTCATATCAAAACATTTTTTTTTATTATAAACATAAGACAGGTTTTCATATTCAAAATGCGACCACACAAAAAAGACCACTAGCTTCCTGGTTTGTCGTCGCAAATAACATATCATTCAAATGAATATACGCCATACCTAAGTTTGCATGTCTTGCAGATATTCAATTGAATTTACTTTAGAATCACACATTCACCGTAATAATTATTATTCATATAATAAATGATAAAACCGGTTTGCACGACAGTGTGCGTGTTAAACTATAAAAAAAATATTTAAATTTAAGATATATGTATGTATAAATTATTATAATGGCATGTATTTATTTGATTGTCTATATGCTCTTCCAAGTCAAAAAAGCCTATATACATAATTAGAAAATTATCCACGCTTTTTAAAGTTCAGATAATTTAAAGATAAAAAATAAAAACAAAATTAATAAATTAGCTAGTAAAATATTATTTTGTAACAATTTCAAGACCAAAGTTTTTCGAAGACATCGCGTCACTTTCACTGCGCTGCCGCATTGCAATATTGCTTATAATATCGGTTATGTGCACGAGTACCTACAAAATCGAACATATACAGTAAACATAAACACATATCCAGTAATAGGAAGCTTTTATGAATTACGTAAATCTATTAAAAAGACTTACATATTATTATGTTGTATATTTTAAAGATAGGCGTTTGTGATGAGGTGCTGTGTGGCGTGCTCATGACAAAATCTATTTTCCTAATCATTGATTTATAGTAATACATCATTTGAAATTTTTAATAAAATATAAAAAAAAATGTTAGAAATTTTGTCTGCTTGTGTTCGAGTGAACGTAATAATAATTATAATCGACCATTAAATAAATTTGATCTTTCAGAGATTCGCGATGAATTGCAATGAAATGCAAGTATAAGCAGTACACACGAAATGCCTAGGTTGTCTTCGTTGTATGTTATCCGTACAACATATACATTTCTCTTTTGTGTCAGGCGTGCATGTGAATTGTGAACTGCAAAGGCGAAGGCGAACTCTTGCGCGCATAGAGGCACTTTAAACCGCACCAGTGCGACATAACAATTTCGAAGAATTCAAACAATATTTATGAGCGTCCTATCACCCGAGAAATTGTGACGTACGATTTTATAATCGAATTCCGTATATTTAGATATTATGTCTATGTTTATTTCTACATATACACCTATCGGTATAAATTGCGATGTAGCAAAACTCAGAGATTAAAAGCCATCAAATTACGTGAACGACGGGTTTTTCGGAAGGTCAACGTGTTTTACACATTATGTGGGTGTTATCGAATACGCGAAAATGTCCCGCAGATGATGTAATTTTGCGTGCTTTAGATTAATTATAATTACATATGTGTGTGTTTATAGATTATAGTTGATCAAATGGAATTTATGTACGACCAGCATAAAAACGTGTATAGATGCTGTTTGAAACTAATTGTTTTGAATAATTTTTAGAATAACTATGGATTATTTACAACACAGAATAACACACATATACAAATATATTTTTTATTTGTGTATACAATATGTTAATGTTATTATTTGTATTGTGTACACTCATAGGCCCCAAGGTATATCATTCAGCTTATGGTATGGTAATGCCAGGTGTCTTGATATGTCATTGTGTCTGATATGGACAATTGGCTACGATTCAACTGAATGTCGTTAAAAGTTGTTTGGCCGAATAACCTATTTGGCAGAATGTAAAAAAATAGTCTTTTCTTTTAGGTTTAAATTACAATTCGGCTAAATTATCGTTCGGTCAAACAAACCAATTTACCGAATGAGACGAATAGCCCACTTGACAGAACAAGTTTTATTTGTTGAGTTGCTTTATTTTCAGCTAAATGACCAATTTGGGTTAGGCAATTATGTCGAAAAACAATTGATCGACATTTGGACTGATCATCCGAACCGACTTCTATTATTATTTAAATAAATGTTCATTTGGTCTAAACGCCAATTTGACCGGGAAAAAATCATTGTCGCTTTATTTCTTTACTTGCTTTATTTTCAGCTAAATGGCCAATTCGGAGTTTGCCATTAAGACAAAAGAATAATTGATCAAAATACTTATTTGGGCGCAGCCTAAAGACTATTTTGATATGATAATAATTCCTTTGGCCGAAAGGCAATTTAGATGAATGTTCATTCGGTCGAAAAGCACATTTGGGTTTGGATGGACAAATAAACGAATAAACCATTTTGACAAATATCATCTGTTCGTATGGCTATTTTTTTTGTAAATTTGACTTTTATCTTAAGGATATTACCAAAAAAACGGCTAAATAACGAAAGTAATTTGTCAAATAATCAATTAGTCGAATTATCAATTCGGTTAAATGGCCCTTTTTATAGACTTTTGTGTAAAGTGCTTATTCAAATTATTGTCATTAAAAAAATGGCTAAATATCGAAATAATTTGTCCAAAGACAAATTGGCCTAATATTCGGCTGAAGTGCCTAAATCTCTGAGGGAATGTACGTTACAGATATGGTTCACCCCCGAAAACAAAACAGCAATAAAACTTTGTCGTTCGCCCCTTAAAGAGGACAGGTTCAAAGTTTGTTCCAAATTTTCGAAAATTACAATTTACGTAGAAGTTTGGTCTGAATGGGATCGAGACTTAAAATTTGTGGAAAATAGATGAGGAACTACAGCTCTAAAGCAGCACTAAATAAGATGGTGTTGGTATGGTATAAGAAGGAAAACCACAATTGGAAAGTTTGAAGCGACCTCAAAGTGGTGGCTCACTGACCTGCAAGGCTTCTACACCACATATTGTTTTTTATGTAAATGAAATATCCGCGCACGCAAACATCATTATAGACGCATGGACTGGCCGACCGGAAATGCACATGTACTTGGGAAATACAATACTAAATATGATAAAGACAATAAATTCCTTCCACCGCATCACATTAAGCTTGGCCTCATAAAAACTTAGTGAAGGTGATAGAAAAGACAGTGATGCAAATAACAATTTGAAAACGTTATTTCTGATGCAAAAACTAAAGAAGGAGTCATTGTTGGACCGCAAAATCGTAAATTAACTTCATCGTCAAGCAGCACATTTGAAAATGTTTTGCTAGAAAATTATTATATTTTTATATTTACATTATATTCTCATTAATTAACATTATATTCAATTAATTAATTTGTGATTAATTAAGTGACGAACAAGTGAAAAATAGATAGAAAAGCGATATCAAGGTGTATGGGACGAAGAAATGATGAGTGGGGTTATTATTGGTGGGGTCTTATAAGGAAAAACTTACAGTTAATTATATAAGCGAAAGAGTGGGGCTTTTTTTATATTTAAATTAATTATCATTTCATAGCTCGCCCAGTAGTATTTATGTTTGACTAAATAAATAAAGACATTACATTAAATGACATCTTTTCTTAATTTAATGGTATTTCTATATTTAAGAATAACAAATAAAATATATAGAACAAATGTATCGTAAATTATAGAAATTTCAGTGCGTGTTCAACATTGATATCGTTTTCCCATCTCTGGGACGATACAATCGTAATTTCCTTTTATCATTCTAGACGAAAAAAAAAATTAAATGATAATATTTTTTCTAAATTCAAATCAATGCTTCTTAAGCCCACAAAGTTTTTTTAGTGGGTCATTTGCTGAGAAAAATTTAGTATCTTTTTTTTTTGCATCTCTTCCACTCCCACTATCTTTATCATATTTCATTGATCTTTATATAAATATTTTGTATTGTTATGTTAATTAAATTTGATTGATTCCGATTAACTACGAACTTATGTGCCAAAAAATTAAATATAGTATATTAACCCTCCGATTAATGACAACGTCACTAGGAATTTTGCATTTGGTTTGTCAAATGTCCCCACATGTATTCTATAAATAGTTCATACTGAAGCGATTAAACCTGGTTTTAGAGATACGAGCATGTTTTTTTAATATTATTATCTAAAAAGTCAACAATATGGTACAAGGTTTGGGAAATAGGGGCATGTAGTTCAGTTTGAAATAAGTAAACAAGTATATAAACTACAGAGAAATGGATACAGTTGGTGGCAAAAATTGCACGCGCTACTAGCAAATGACTGAGTACGAAAGAGAAGTACTGGATGGAAAATTTGCAATATATGGACGATGACTAAGAAATGGATATGCAGATGATGACAACGTAGATGATAATGATTTTCAGAAGATGTGTGTGATGTATAATGTCGAACACGATGATTCGCATGATGTTATGGCTGCTATGTCACAGGCTGACGCTCCTGATAATCCCGATTTTTATTGCTATAAATGGAAAAAAATGGTACAAAAATCTCTGCCGACAAGGCGCATTGGTGCCCACAACATTTTAAATATGAGCCGAAGCAATCCATTGCCATGATCAATTTAGCTGCTCTATCATATGATCGTTATGTAGCGGTTATGAAATTCAATTGTTTCGACAACTTCTATAATCGGACGGACCTCTGGATTATGTTACAGGCAAATTTTGATGGTGCTTACAATCCGCACAATTCGTCAATGAGCAGCTATTCTCTTATATAATTTTTACCCGCTTTACTGAATAGATTCAAAGAATAAGTCAGCGAATTATAAAAGTATGCTGGCTGTGTAATTCGAAATTATTCTAACTGTTATTAACAACAAGCAAATGGTCACTCTGAACTACAACGCCAATAAACGTGGGATCGACACAACGGATCAAATGCTTGGAACTTACACATGCGAACGTTCTTCAAAACTATGACTTCTTGCTATGTTTTATAATATGGTTATTAGCCACACTCAGGCCTCCCTCGCAAAAAAAAATATAAAAAAGGAAACAATGAATTTCATTTTTTTATTAGAAAACAATAAAAAAAAATAATCAAATTTGATTTAAGTTTTTTCTGCAATTTTTCGAGTTTGTGGTTAATTATTGTTTGTTTTATGGAGCAGAATTTCAATTCTCCTCGCAGTTTTTTTTTTTTGAAATTGATTAAAACCAATAAATAAATGTTTATCGTATTGTTTAAAATATAGTACTGAAATATAGCAGTCTACAAACTTTTATGGTGGCAAAATCGTTTTTTTTAAAAAAAAACTTTAAATAAACTTATTGGAATTGTAAGTATTGTACATCATTCAAAACACACACACGTGTGACAGTTGGCTTTTTAGATACGATACAAATTCGATGTAACATAATTACATTTCTGTTTTTAATAGAAGTTCGCTTCTAGTGAAAAGTGGGTCACTTACGACAACGTGAAGCGCAAACGGTCGTGGTCGAAGCGCGGTGAAGCGGCCTCTGGGTGGCCAAGCCCGGATTGACGGCCATGAAGTTTCTGTTGTGTTTGGTGGGATTTGCAGGGAATCATCCACTATGAGCTGCTCCCCTATGAACAAACGCTCAATTCGGACCTGTACTGCCAACAACTGGACTGCTTGAAGAGGCAATCTTTGATCAACAGAGGCTGAATTGTCTTCCATCAGGACAACGCCAGGCCACACACATCTTTGGTGTCGCGCCAGAAGCTCCGGGAGCTCGGATGGGAGGTTCTGTTGCATCCACCTTATAGTCCGGAACTCGCACCAAGTAATTACCACCTGCTTCTGTCCATGGCGAACTTTTAGATTGGTAGTCGGAAGTTGGCCACAAAAAGAGGCCTGTGAAAATTTTGCCAATAGGGAAGCGAGCTTCTATAAGAGAGGCATTATGAAGTTGGAATCTCGGATGGGAACTAGTCATAGAACAAAACTCGAATCGAAAAAAAAAATGAATAAAAATACCGCAGGACTTTTTTGACACCCTATTATTATATGGCACTGGTAAAAGCATATTTTTTTTTATTATTTATTTAACAAATAAAATTAGCATAAATCTCGTCTAATATATAAAATTTATCGAAAATATTCCTTGTAAATCATAATTATTGACGCCATCTATCGTTTATTTAAAGTGTACATAACATATTTTATAATACTATTACCATTTGAGATAAAAGACAAAACTGTCAGTGAATACAATACTCCAATGCCGCCCGCTACATCGCGTAAAAAGCTGAAAACAGCAGCAGCAAATCATTCCCCACCACATGCGCCGCTACGACGATCGTGTGTGAGTGTATGTGTGTACGTTTCGTGTATTCCTTGAGTTAACTCAAGATTCTGTTGGTGCTAAGCAGACAGTGTTTGTCGGTTGTCTGTTTTCGGTTGATCGTTCATATGCATGATCGCGCTTGAACCAGAGTGTATATTTTGAATAGTGTATAATAACCTCGACGGTACGATTTTTTTCAATGCTGTTTGTCTGTACTTAGCACACGTATATGAATTAAGAATACTGAGGTGAATAGAAATATTATAAAAAGTGTTCAAGTGTGCTCGAATAGTGAGTCAGTGAGGTGTCTACATTAAAAAAAAACAGCAATTATATTGGATATACCATAAAAAACAAGTGATCGTGTGAGTTCACACCAGACGAGAGCAAACCTTTTGACATTACCGACAACAACAAAGAGAGAAGTCTACCTGGACTACCTTTATGTGGATTTATGGTTCAAGAACAGGTAATACAACGAGTTTTGATGTTTGCTCATTTTCGGCAGCAGTTTTTAATGCACGCGGTCATATAATAACAACATACACAATGAAACATCATAATTATGTGGTTATATGTTCTAAAATCTAGATTTGGCAATTCGTACTTATTCTATGTTCCTGGCACAGTGGTCTAGTTTCAAGGGTCATAGAAATGTGCAAATTTCGTGAAATTTAGATTATATATTCTCTAATTAAATGTGCCCTGAATACGATATCAAAATTGCTATAATCAATCCATCAGCACATTTCATACAATCGGAATAAATTAAAAATAAAGCATCAAGCTATTGTATATAAATAAAAATTGCCGACAAGAATGACAGACAATTAACATAATATAATGGCGCCAATTAATCGTATGCATTATATCAATACATCATAATTCCGACGATCTGACCTAATTCACATAATAAAAGCAATTTATTTAAAAAAAAAACACTGACCACAGATAAGTGTGATGCAATGACACAGTTAATGCGTGAATCGCGAGTTGTTTTTTTTATAGAAAATGAAAGTATTATATATTTATACTGTATTATTGTGTATATATAAAGCAAAGATTGACTGGGTGAGTGTGCGTGCGTATTAAGACGTTGCTGCGCCATTGATTTTTGTGTAATCACAAGGTCACACAAATGCGTTTGGAGAGTTCTTAGAAAAAATGTATTGTTTGTTAATTGCAGGAATTTGATCGCGTCAGATATTAGATAGATTTCAGCAATTACCTTGACTATATAAGCTTTTGGCAGAAAAAACCACTTCAGAAAAGTAGGGACAAAGTTTAGTACAATATTTTTTTAAAATTAAGGTCAATAAAGAGATGGCCAATGCAACTAGATTAATTTTCATGTATCTGAGAATGTATTTGGTACGGAAAAGAACGGTCGCGGATGTGTTTTTGTTGATTTCTTTTTTTGATAATTATGTGTATATGCTGGTAATGATCTAGGTTGCATTTTATAATTAGGTATTAGAAAATCCTACTGCTTTCATGTGGAAACTGACATCTCTCACGAATAAAGTTTGACATTTTTGCCAGTATACGTACTCGAAAAAGTTTTGACTAATTAGCGCTAATTGTGTTATCGACGAAAACCTTGCTAACATACAAGCTCTTCAGAACTGATAAAGCAGTTCAACCTGTTACTGTTGTAGCTATTTTTATATATTTATATATATATATTTACACAAAGCTTAAAGCTCGTATTATCGCTTTATCATGCTGATCTAATTCCAGATGACGAGATTTTAGTGAGAATATATTAAAATGCTTCTCCCTGCAATGGCTCCTATTCTACTACATATTTCCAATTACTGCCTCTCATTACGATCACAAAATCATGAAAATGGGTCAGAGTCTTACCTATACATAAAAGCACTCGATCATGTCCACCTAAGTCTTTAGTTAAATATTAAGTATGTTACAAAAGTACAATAAATAAATAAAACAGTTTCATGCATAACAAAATTCAGTTCACTCACTCAAGTAGGACGAATTCGATTCCAGTAAATGTCAATAGCAAAATATTTTATATCTCAGTCTTGTTGTTATTTTGTTATCAACTCAAAATGGATCAAGGCACCATCATAAAATTCCAAATAAAATCGGCGTAAATACCACAAAAACGAACAAATAGTTGCAAAAAGTTTACAGCGATTAGTGCTTAAGCGTAGCAACATGTTTACCTCGCATAAACACATTTTCGTCGCGAAGGTGGGTGTCAGTTGAAGACGATGACCGAACAAGAATATGACGTGTACTAGTCAGAATACAAAGATCCGTAAAGTAGTTAATTGTTGCATAATCATCTCAAATGCGATGCCGATGTTAATCGATAGATAATTTAAATATTAATTAATGAGGAAAAGAACATTATCCGGCTCCCGATTCCATCTGTAGATATCAAAAACAATCACAAACATGTTTTCTTCTTCAAGTGTCGAATGAAGACAATTTCGTTTATGCCACCTGTATTTATACATTTGATTCTATTCATATAGTTTTAATTTTTTTTTCCTTGAAATAAAGAAGTTTCATACAAAATTTAAAGCAAAGGGGTTAAGGGGGGGCGACAGCCAAAGAAAAAGGAAAATGATCAGGGGGAAAATGTGATGCCTACAGCATTTTAGCCAATAATTGAGATGGGATTGGGATATTGAAAATGGGAGTTCATTTATTGACAAATTAATGGAGTTTGGTTTATTACCCAAACATATGATTATGTTTTTACAAAAAAAAAGACGTTCCTATGATTTTGTGTTTAGATGAAAAAGGCAGTGGAGATGTAAAAAATAGCATATATATAATAGGGTGATGGAAGACAATTCGGCCTCTGTTGATCAAAGATGGCCTCTTCTGCATGAGTGCTACCTTCAAGCGGTCCAGTTGTTGGCAGTACAGGTCCGAATTGAGAGCGCATGCGTCGATACGGTCAAAGATGTTTTTCTGCTTCAATTCGTGAAGCTCCCATACATCGAGTTTCTTTTAGAATCCAAGCTTCTTCAAATGGTTTATAATGGTTTGATGACTCATGGGCAGCACTTGGCCGATGCTACGGCTGCTACTATGCCGGTCTCTCTCGACCAATTCAGCTATTTTGTTTGCTACGCTATAACTCACGAACGACTGAACCAAACAACAACAAACTGTTAAGCGTGTTAGCAGTTTCGATAGTTGCATTTTTTTTATCTGTTTCTGTTGTTTTTATGCATAATGAAGAATCTTATAAGCTATAATAAATAATTGGAATTTTTAAAACCTTTTATACTTGGTACTATAACAGATATAACCAGGGTGGGTCATCTACATGTGATTTGTAGAAGTTCGTAATTAATTTGGCATACGTTGTCAAATCGCAACTGTAGACATGACATGACAGAACTCGCTGAAATTGTTCAGCTGTACATCCAAAATAATAATAATCGTAGCCACGTTCGTTCCAAAGTAAAAATAAAAAAAAAGGTGATCCTGCAAAAAAAAGATTAAATCGTTTCTAGGAAAATTTTACAGTAAGTGGTAATCTCGGCAATGTCATGCGTCCCAAACCAAGCCGACACATTTCAAAGAAAATGTCGCTGTCGTACTGGTTAAAAGATTCACGAAAATATCCAAAGAATGACCGTCTGATATTCCTGCGAATGTGTGATTGGGTTGTCGAAGACATCGTACCTTTTTACTTTTGCGTGTTCTCGAAATATTTTTTTTCAAATCAGATATCTAGAGATCTACTTAATCAATTTTGTTGAAATTTACCATACGTGTTCTTTATAATATTATCTAAGATGTAGCATATGTTCTTTTTGATTGGGTGTGAAAATTATATGTTATGGATGTGTTTACTCAGAATTTGTATAAACAATTTGTCATCTTTTGTCAAACAGGTTTATTCCATATTTTTAAAAGTTGTATCTATGTGTATAGAATAAATTTATTCTTTTATGTTCCATAGCAGCTTCAAAAAAAGATTATTTCATAAGTACATCTTCAATAAATCACATATAGGTAAATGTTTCCGCGATAGACCTGATTCCGTTTATCTAATCGAGATAATATTATAATTAATATAATTAATCAATATAATTAAAATTTAAAAACCACATAATAAAAAAACTCAAAAATAATTTAAACATTCAAGCAAAGTTTTTTTTTATTTACTAGCAAATGCTTTTAAAATCTAAAAAGTTGTATGTACATATGTACTCGTAATATGTCTTAACGATTTCTTTTCCATATAAAATCAATCATGATGAAAAATGACAACGACAAAAACATGGCCTCTCATTCATTTTTGATGACATGCAAAGAAAATTTCTAAAGCTCTTATAACAGATTTACTCCCATACATATTAAAGGGTAATGTATGTATAACATTTACAACACTCCAAAGAATACATACTACACATATGTACAATACATATAGTTTATAAAACGACTGATTCTTGTTCGACTGTTATTTCGTATATCTATATAGAATATATATAGTATGTATATATATGTATGTATGTATATATGTATATATGTATGTATGTATGTATATATGTATATATGTATGTATGTATATACATATATATTTTACATATTCTCATATGTTCCTTTAATCCCTTGTGGAACACAGTGCTAGTATTCGATGCCGAATACCGGATTCGTTGACCATTACGAAGTGGCATGACTAACCAGGTTATATCGTTGAGTTGCTTTGTGCTGAGCTACACAATTGATTGAGCTTTTTTCTTGTTTTATCTAAAACTTTTAGGGCTCACGATTTTTTATAGTCCTAATACACTCTGATGTGACTAGCAACTTTATAGGGAAAGTATGCATTGTTTTATCATATATCTCTATTTAAACAATTTACATCCAAAAAAAATATCGATTATAAAAACAAACGTTATCAGTTAACACCCTCATCATGTCATGATAAGTAAGTAAAAACATTGTTATCGCGGATTTAAGTATGTGCTCTGTAAAAATGTCATGAGTATATTAATCAAAAATCTGCTAAATTGAGAATATTTGTGTAATACTATTTATGTATTGTATTTATAGTATAAGTACAAAAAATGCAATATGCACGAATATTATGCGCAAAATTTAAAAATATGTCGCACAGATATGTATGATATTGTAGGTATTTTTAGAATGTAT
>JANSTU010035477.1:0-11548 GCA_027564075.1 Bolitophila hybrida
TTCCTCTTGCTATTAATAGCCTATTTCTGAAATAGGTTATTGATTTGGAATAACGGAACATTAATGCCATCAATTAAAATATACACACGCAACCTGTATAGAACAATAAGTGTATGATGACGTTTATTCACTATTCCGAATATAAATATGCGCATTTGCCCTGCAAAGTTGTTAGAGTCGCGTCAGGGCAAATTAAGGCTCCTAACCATCGGGGAGTGTTAGAGCACAGTAGCTCCAATAGGAGTAGCACAGCACAAACAGCACATTAGCATGACCTGACGACTCGTGATTACAGGATCCAACGAGAGTTGAAAAAATCTTCTTCAGCCAATAATAATAAATCGACTTTAAACGATAGCCGCCGGACGCTGGTCAAAGACGTTTTATTTATCGTCGGCTGGCAGCTATGATGTGAAAGTTAATTGAAATGATTTTTGTCCTGAACATTTTCTTTCTGGAACGAGTGATTTTTTTCTCTTTAAGTTCTTAGATTAATTTTGAGATAGATCAAAGAATAATAATTATTATTTTGCAGAAAAATGTGTATTATAAAGTCTGGTCATCATTCCCAATCCTTAAATTACACACATCCTTGGCATAAAGACGCAATCAAACATTTTTTTCAAAAAATCTCTTTTTTTCAATTTAACGAATTTTGTTACTAATAATCGGAAACGAAAATTCTAAAACCCGCAAGAAAGTCGCAGCAGAGATAGACCGAGTCCAGTTCCGCAACATTGTTGCTGATGCCCTATGTCCCAAATAGGGATTAAAGAACCTAATATAAGAGTTCGTACGGTTTGGGTAACGATGTTATTGTTGTTGTTTGGTTTTTACATTGTTTTTCAATAAATTCTATAACTTTTTAAAAACATATTTTTGCACTTCCGATTTTTTTTTTCGATCTTCTTTATGTTTATTATAAGTTTATTATAAAGGTACACTTTCGAGTATAAGTTGGTATCAAATTATAGGTACAAAAAGTTCCTATCTTTTTTATGGGTCTGGATCCAACTTCTCATGCCCCTTTAAGGAGAGGTTGGTTCAAGAACCTTTAAAAAAATAGGAACTTAATGTAGCTGTAAATGAATACCAAACATCAAAAAAAGTCATTATTCTCAATAACTGGATAAACCAGAAGAAGTAGTTTTATAAATTTGTTTTTTAAAATTACACATTTGGCCAAAACTCATGTATCTTAAAGGCCATTCAAGCGAATGGGATGTTTTTTATTATTGTACACAATTTCTTAATGTTCGATTTGATTGGATAAATAAGAATACATATATCCACGAATAATAAATAGGGCTTAATTCTCGACACGGATCTATGAAACCCGTCTAAATTGTTAAGAATCACTGAAACTTTTAAACATCTCCTTTTACTCTCTCACTTAAGTGCATAATTGCAATTTTTTATTTCCAAATTTATTATTTACAAACACCCCGCTTAAAGAACCCAACCGTGGCGGCTTTTAGAGGTACATAGTCCGCTTTGCGAGCTAAGTTTCTAATAATCGATTTGTGCTATCGTTTGGTATTTTCTTATACTCGCACTTTACCGCATATTATGTATACACAACAAAAACATTCGTACAAAACATAAAATGTCACCGCCGCGCCGGCCGCACGCTAAACCGATTACCGCAACAATGGCATTTATTTATTTAAAGTTCTAAATACAATTCTCAAATGCATTGTGCCAAATTGTAAATAATGTATATAAATAAATAATAGAAATTTTGCAAAAAATTGTAGATCAATCGCATTTGCGATATGTCCTCGACGGCACATTTTTGCTTGTGCTGTTGTTGTTGTTGTTTTGGGTCTTCTTTTAAGTATTCCAATTATAGTTTAGTTCGATACGGCACAGTATTTCGAGTTCGCATTGTGTTTGACATTATGTTTTATTTAATTAGAAAAAATGGACAAGGTAATTTTTTTTTCAGATCTTTAGAAAATCTATATTAAGAGCGTGATGGACTGTTATGTGATTCAGTTCCTTTTAGTAGGTTTACATATGCTTTAAGGGTTTCTAATTCCAGTTTATATGTATTAGGAGAAAATAGTATTTTTTTCTATTCGTTCCATATTTACCAATAAAAAATTATTTTGTCAAATAATAATGTATGTATCGAATGTCCGATAGGGCTGGTCGATTCTAAAATAAAATCGATTTAAATCGGTTTTGTAAAAAAAACATTTTTTTTAATTACATAAGATTTTTATTTCATATATTCTATTTTCAGATTATATATGTATAAAGAATACGATTATTTGTTTCGATTTTTTCAATTGTAATAACACCGGTTTCGATTTTTTGGTTATATTAACAAAAAAAAACGAAAGTTTAATATTGCTTGTTTCGATTTTTCGATTTTTCCTTTTATTTTTTTAATTTATATATTATATAAGTTTCGATATTTTGAAAAAAAAAATCGAAACAAAAAAAATTAAATTTTCGATTTTTTAATTATATTAAAAAAAGGAATTATATTAACAAAAAAAATCGAAAACATCAAAACAAGTGTTATTTCAATTTAATAAAATCGAAAAATCGAAAAAAAAAATTAAATTTTCGATATTTTAATTATATTAAAAAATAGAAAAAAAAAGAAAAATCGAAACAAAAAATGATAAATTTTCGATTTTTTATATTATTAAAAAAAACGAAATTATATTAAATATAACCAAAAAAAAAATCGAAAAATCGAAACAAAAAATATTACATTTTTGAAATATAACCGAAAAATCGAAAACGTCGAATCCGGTGTTATTACAATTTTAAATTTCGAATCAAATAATATAAAAGTTTTGATATTTTGATTACATAAAAAAATAGAAAAAAATTAGAAAAATCGAAAAAAATATTTATAATTTTTCGATTTTTTTTATTATTAATAAAAATCGAAATTATATTAATATAACCAAAAAAAATCGAAACAAAAAATATTACATTTTCGATATTTTTATTTTTTGTAATTATCTATTTTTTTATTCTATAAAAAAATAGAAAAATCGGAATTATATTAAATATAACCAAAATAATCGAAAAATCGATTTAATTTTTTTTTTAATTTTCGATATTTTTATTATATTAAGAAATAGAAAAATCGAAATTATATTAAATATAACCAATAAAAATAGAAAACATAGAAACCGGTGATATTAAAGTTTTGATTTATTGAATATGTAAAAAAAATGGGAAAAAAATCGAAAAATCGAAACAAGAAATACAAAACTTTCGATTTTCTTATTATTTATTAATTTGTTATTACACTTTAAAAATTAAAACAAATAATAAAAGAGTTTCGATGTTTTAGATAGAAGCAAAAATCGAAACAATAATAATAATTTCACAAGATTTTGCAAGTAATTTTTATTATTTTAATTACACTTAAATGTGGCGACTGGCGACTTTGCTGTTTCGATTTCGTGGCATGAAATTTATGGCAATATTGTTGTCAAATGTACGCAAAAAAATCGAAAAAAATAAAAAAAATCGATTTATCGATAAATTGACCAGCCCTAAGTCCGAATTATATCAGTAGTATTTTTCCATGTCTGTTATTAAAATATATTCGTTTCTTTTGATAAAAAATTAAGTATTATAATTTTATCGAATGCCCGAGTTTTACAAGAAAAAATCTAGTTCTGAGCGAATTGTATCAGTACTTAATTGAGTGTACATATGTTATAAGTATAGTGACGGAAATGAATCGATAAAAGTCTAATTTTCGAATTTTACGTGTCAATCAGTATCAGTTATCAGTAAAAAACGATTGTCCAAATTTCATTGATAAATTTCCGAATTGTTTGCTAAATCACATGTTTCATTTGGCCATTTAATATAAAATCAATTGCCCGAATTTTGCAAAAAAAAAATCGTCCAACTTTGAGCCATCGATTGTCCGAAATATTATTGCTTAAAAATCTCGATGCGAAATTTTAATTTAACATGAAAAACGAGTGTCCGGCTTTTATCGGTTCAAATCGATTGTCCAATTTGTATCGGTAAAAAATTAAAAGTCTGTCTGTCACAAAATCAGAATGGTAACTGATAAAATTCTGACACTTGATTTTTGTCTGAATGTCTGAATTGTACCGGTTAAAAATCACGATTCCGATTTATTATTAGTAAAAAATCCGAATAATTTCAATAAAAAATCGATTGTCCGTTTTTGATATTTATAAAAAAAAAAAAAAACAATACAAAATTTAGTGTATGTGCAAATTTTATCGGTAAATAATTGAGTGTGCAAATTTTACCAATTAAAAAACGAGTGTCCAAATTGGACTGATAAAAATCGATTTAAAAAAAGTAAAATGTCCGAATTTTACCTGTCAAAAATTAAAAACTTATCAGTAAAAATTATATTGGCAAAATTTCGAATTGTAGCGGTAAAAAAAAAATTAAATTGAAATATATTGAATTTAATAATTAACAATAATAATAAGAAGAAAAGAAATTTAAATTTAAACATATGTCGGTTCGATATCTTTTGGAGATATAAAAAACGAGTAAATTCAGTTTGCTCCCCGAAATCTATCGAATTTCTGGAAAGTATGAATTCAGTTCGGGATTTTTTTAACGAATTTGAACGAAACGTCAAAAAGGCAATAAGTCGAAAGGCCTTTGACCGAAAAGCTATTTGGTTTTTAATCTTTTCATTTGGTCCAATAACTAAATTAACCGAATATTGCTATTTGCTAAAGGGATAATCAATCATGTAAGTCGCATTAGGACTAGCCAGAATACGATTATCAAATAAGCGGCAATAGGAATTGCGAGAAGTTTTCATATCAATTTATTTGATGAACTTTTAATGGGCGAAAGGCACTGTACCATGCGTCAAAGCTGATCAGACCATCATAATCTTCTGAAAACTCTGAAATAATTCTTCAAATTGATGTTTTTATTATTATTTTTTTGGAAAACAATAACGGGACATTTTATTATCTGCAATAGAAAAACTGTCAATAATTCAAAAAATATCTTGGCATAAACATAATTTATTGAATTACAAATAAAAATACAAAAAAAGTGTTACAAATAAAACTACAATATTTTTATCTCGGACGTTGCTTATGTTGCTTCGACGGTAGAGGTGGCGAAATTTGTGTATCATCGCTCTCATCTGGTAGGTTTTCTACTTCCATAGATATATCAGAGCGATCGTTGTTGCCTTGGGCTGAACTGTTATTTTGATCATGGAGCTGGGAGTTATTTACCGGAAAATTTAGATCAAACAGATTACTAAAATTATTTGTTGAGGATTCGGAATCATCACTATTTAATCGTGAACGAATCTGGTTCACATGTCTTTATACCAAATATAACGATTTGATGTGTAGACCTTGTACATAACTTTACCTCAGCGTTCAAGAACAGTTACAGCGATTTGATGTATACTCACGATTAACTGTACCATGATGACTATTAAAGGATTTTGTATTCCGAGACATAATCAAAATAAATAAATAATTCAAAACGTGCGAATGTTTCACGTAACTTTTCAATTGTTGCTCAGTCTGAGTGCAGCGATATTGACCTGCGAAATCCATATGGAGTCTGGATCAAGGCTTTGAAAGGTTTGGCCATAAGACAACGCTGCTGGAGCCAATGCTTTCATCCTTACTATTCCAGGGTGACCTGAGTGCAGTTGCAACATCATTTCCTTCTGCAACACAAAAGGAATTGTAATACATGCTACTTTTTCCACTTGAGCGTAATTTTGCTCAGCCAACGTGAGAGACCGGGAAATGGCCTTTTCCGCACAATCGGGAAATCGATGTAAGCTCCAATACCGTAAATATCTAGAGCTGGATCGTGAATAATTACAACTATGATTTCAATTATAAATCCATGGTAGTGTACCTGTGACAGCAGAAACTCACACTTATCAGCACGGACGTGCAATCCCCAGTCTTTGATGCGTTCTAAAACTGCGTAGAGATTTGCCTTGTGTTCATCTTCGAATTTACCTACGACGATTTGTCGTCAGTAGCTGATTTGATTCGCCATCGACCTGAATTTTCATGTACGCATCAGCAAAGTCTATTTTAGAAAAAAAATTACCTCCAGTTAGAATCGTAAAGATTTCCTCTGGCAATGGCAGGGGTCTTGATGCGATTTCAATGCATTGTTCAATTCTGTAGAGTAGTGACCACAAATCTTTACAGCTCCACTAGATGTTTTTACTGCCACGTTAGGTGTGGTCCAGGATGAAAAATTGATTTTGCTGATCACGCCATTTTTCTCTAGTCGGCATAGTTCTTCGTCAACCTGGTGAAGAGAAGCGTATAGCACCGGTCGTTTACGGCGAAACACTGCTTTCGCTCCGGGTTTGATATGCGGTCTTATTTTTAGTGCACTGGCCAAGAGATTTATAAAATACCTCACAAAATGACACTTGAAGTTCTGCGATGAATTATTGGTGATTTGTAGTAGAAATCTGTGCATCTTTTGCAGACACCGTTCAAAGGGACTGACCATAATCCAAAGATTTGTATCCAATTAATTCCGAGTAGATTGAGACTGCGAATTAATGATTGTAGCAAGGCGCGCCGGTAGCACTAATTCCGTTATGCTGCAATGTAGCTGGAAACAGTTCAGCTTACCTCCTGATTCGTTTTGGTCAGAATGAGCAGGAACTGAACCATGGGGTTAACCGAGATTTTTGCATGTGTCTTCGGAAATGATGGTTATATCGTATGCAGTGTCCACTTGGAGTTTAGTAGGTGAGTCGTTAATGACTGACGTTAGTGACTGTGAAAATCTTCCTTTGTGGCACTGTTGGTCTTCGAAGATTTTGGTTGCCGGTTTGTTCAATGTTTTCTTGAAGACGTTTTGGGAACAGCTCGAGAGCTAGAGCAGAATCCGTGTGACTGGATTCGTTGCACTGCTTGCATTTATTTGTACGATTTTTGCATTCGTAAGACATTAACATTTCAGTGGATAATTTATGTACAAACGGAAACGCAGAATCTTTTTTAAATTGGTGAGATGCTCGCATTTATCCGTTAGTGTCGACAAGGTTCTTGAACATGCATCAGTCTCCTATTCAGAAGACTTGTTCGAGTTTCGGCATCATTAGCCTGCAATCCACAAATGGAAATTAGGCATTTGAATTGATCTATTGTGAGATTCGAAAAAAGGAGTGATAAAGTCTACATGCGGCTGCTTGATCAACTTTAAACAGAAAATAGATTTCTTTTGTCCGAAAATCTTTTTTTAATGTTTTGGTAAGATAAAGTTCTTATACTTCGTATGCGAGGTTGTTTCTAACTTGTGCAAGAGCAAACGAACTTTTGAGGCCTCGTTTAGTGAGCCTCCATCTACCAAAAATGCATCTTCGAACCGCTCATACCAGCGATCGAATATATATTATTAAATAAGACGCGTAGGTTTGTCTATAAGATATATTATTATTTAATTTACGGGTTACAATTAAATGTGTGTGTCACAATTCATCTGCAGAATATGCAATATAATTCTAATACAATTCAAATATATACACACAACAAATGACATAAACAAAATCTCAACCTAATACAAGTATTTAAACTAAACAAAAAAGAACTAAACTTTAGAACTCAAAGAAAAAAATAAAACCCTATATTGTGCATCATAATCATACTAAAATCTATTTTCAATATAATTTATTAACTAGACAATTACTATATTATGTTTGCCCGCCCACACACACACAGACACACTCTAGTATAAATACTTCCACAAAAACAATTACAACTTTTTATTGCTTTCTCGTGCGCTCTTCCTTTGAGACAAGTCTATTAAAATTAGTGCGGCTCACCCACAAACGATATACACGCCATATTCTATAGATATAAACAATAACAACGAACTCGACCATGTTTATTTTCCCAAGGTTTTCCGTTTAATCAAGAAATACCTCACACACGCATAAAGAGATCGCTACAAATTTTATGTACACACGCATAATAAGCATAAAATCGTATATATACACATAAACACACGCACACACGCACACTCGCACGCATATCCCGAATCAAAACAGATAACAATGTTGTGCCCTGAAATATCTTCATCATTCAAATTAAGGCCATAAACACATTTATATTTTGCCCTATTGTCCAAACACGTACCGAAAATCGCTGAACAAATTTGACAGAATAGGCGCAAAATTACAAACAAAACGACAGATTGCCTGCCCCTAGCGGACACACACACAAACATACACACCCAAAACTACCAAAGGCCAAATAAATAATCTATATATATATATGGATAAATAAATGGATTATGCCGATTTGCTCTCCGCGTCGGGGGATCCTGTTTTGAAGCACTGAATGAAATGAACGGGCGGCAACGTGACATTCACCAAAGGAATAATTATTATTGTTACACACACACTCGTCCCCTAAATATATGTAACGCATGCTCGATTTCAATGGAATTTCTATAAACTACCATAGTATATGGTCTCGTTGTGCTGGGACACCCGCAATTCAATTCCCTTTTTGTATATTATGTGGGTTGCATGGTTCTGATTGTCTCATCACGTCCTTTTTCGTACCAATAACACTGTGGCGAAGGGCTGCCGAATAATATGTGCAAGCAGCATCACAATATATATTATATGTCACCGCCGACATGCACACACACAGCCATATAGGACCACCTTCGCTTTTTACCGTTTACCTGGGATTGCGCTCTGAAAAGTCAACTGATATCAAAGAAAATCTTTTTAAAGTGTGCGCGTCTCTATTTAGTTCAAAACATACAATACATAAATGTATGTCATCCATATCGGAAGTCTTTATATTGCACCACTGACTGGACTGTTTGTGTTTTGACAAGAGCCGACGATGATAATAAATCCCAGCAGGATTCTCGCGATTGCCTTTGTGTGATTGAGTTTCCAACAGTGCTGTTGTTGCTCTGTGTGTGTGTGTGTGTGATCGTTCTTTCGTTGTGTACACAATTGTCTTGAGCGGCAAGACGACATACGCCAAATCTTATGTACGTGCGTAAGTGTTCACTGCTCGGTCATGGATGTTTATAAATATTTGTACACACTCGTTTAGGCGTACCGAGAGATGCGTGTAATTGCGTCCAAAGCGAGCAATTGTGTTCCGCTTTGATCCATACTAATTTAATCTCCATATACTCTTAAATAGGTTTATATGTATTTTACCGTCATAATTGACCCATTGCCAAACACACTGTAAACGGAAAATTTCGATAAAATTGATCAAAAGGCCGAGGTTAAACTACAATTCAGTGATAGGTTAAAATAAAATTAGTCATTCAGAGCCATATGGCACAATTAGGTGAAATAGGTTACACTTAAATTTCTCATTTCTGGTCAGATTAATAATAACAACACTTCCCAAAATGGCTAGAATTTTTCTTACATTTTTAGAACTTTTTTAGAAACTAGAGTTTTAAGTCTACGATGTCAAGTTTGCAAATGCTAAGGTCGAATATAGAAAAGCCATGATAGCCACAAAAGAACTCCACTGGAGGAACTTTGTCGGTGATACCGGGAATGAAAACCAATGGGGAGCTGTATACATGGTTTGTAGGGGGCGCAGGCTCGGCACAGAAATCTGTAGTATGAATGTTGATAATGTATGGACAGAAAATGATGAACAGAGTGTGAATGTACTGGGAAGAAATCAACGAGGCGGTGTATCAGTGTGTTTCAAGGAAAGCGCCTGGCCTAGATGGTGTGAATGGGGAAATAGCCAGAGCGGTCTGGAAGGCAACTCCAGACCACTTGGTATCATTGTACAGCCAATGGTAGGCTATATCCCGACGGAATGGAAGATTGGGGACGTGATTGTCCTGCTCAAGTATCCGGACAAGATCAGGACAGACCCACGATTCTACCTGTCAGTGTTAGGTAAAATTTTCGAGGGAATGATGGTGCGAAGGCTGTGCGACCCAATCAATTTGGCTTCACAAATGGCCGATCGACTGAGGATGCGTGGATAACATTGAAGGGGATGGTCGACAGCTCTGATATGAAATATGTCCAGGGCACATTGTCGACTTTAAAGGAGCGTTTGACAATTTGTTGTGGGGTAGAATTTTTTCGAAAATTTCAAATGTAGGGTCTGATGAGGATAAACTGTGGAAAAGCTATTTTAGGGACCGAAAAGCGTGTGAGAGGTCTGAGAATGGCACTGTATTGAAATTAGTTCAGAGAGGCTGTCCCCAGGGGCCATATGTGGTCCTTCTGTGTGGAACATCCTCAATTCGTATGCAAATTCGTATCTTACGTAGATTACGTACTTATTATTGTAGATGGGAACAAAAGGCCATCATTAGAGCGGTATATTTATTATATACTTGGGCATTACGGTAGAAGACAGAATGTGTTTAAGCCACATTTAGCAATGCTAAGAGGAAACATTCTAAATGTCGTAGGGACTTTGTGGCGTGTGAAGACTGAATGAGTCGGCGTGAGAACGATATTCCGAGGACTATTTGTCCCGTGTATGATTTATGATACAATAGAATGGTATAGTTCGACTAGGTATTCGTATGGCAGAACTGAAATCAACCATTGCCAGAGAGTTCGTGTCTGAGAGTATGTAGGACGGTCTCGACGGAAGCGGTGCAGGTACACCTAGGAGAACTGCAGTGGGATGTGAAACACGCGATTTTAATGACCAGAAGGTCCCACGGCAGTTCATTAAAGTAAAGAGGAGTTCTGGATGCGGACAAACACGGAATTGATAGTCCTTCTGACTAATAGGTCGTATGAAACCTGGCAACGGAGATAGAATGAGAGTGAAAATGGCAGAGTTTATTGCGGCTGCATGTTTTGCAAATGAGTTTTGTGTGCTTTGATCGCATGGAATTTTATTTTTAGTTAAAAGAGCCTTGGAAAACACTCAAGATAGTATGTGCGGTCAAGTTAGAGAAGACTGGGTACATGTGTTGTGTGAATGTGTCATATATAATGACATCCGAAGGTATAGCGCAGACCCATGGAGGTTGTGATATAAGTCGCAGGGGTGCAATTCGTAGGGAAATTAAGCGATTCCCCCCTAGCTGAGCTCAGCCGTAAAATAACCAAGGTTAAATGGTACCACGGGAGGCAGAGAGCCCCATAGACTTGTAAATGCCCAGTCGATGAGGTAGGCCCCATAGCGGGAGTGTCGCTCTCACCAGTGAGGAGTTTGCAGAATAACTCAACTGGTAGGTAGTACCTCGGCACTTGCAAGTTTCAAGAGCTATATCGATCCCTCCCAGGCAGGCACCCACGTACAAACCGGTCAATTCTGTAGGTTACCGTATACCTTAAGCCACAAAACTAAAGCAGCGCCATTTTGGTCTCCGGTATTTGACTTTCAAGAGGTCTGAGTGGGTTTCGGTTGACTACCAACGACATTAGCCATAGCCGAGTGGGTTACCGCGTTGGCCTGGCTTATGGGAGGTCGCCGGTTCAATACCGGCCAGCACACCTGTTGCTATTAATAGCCTATTTCTTAAAAAGGTTATTGATTTGGAATAACGGAACATTAATGCCATCAATTAACATATACACACG
>JANSTU010035499.1:0-11544 GCA_027564075.1 Bolitophila hybrida
ATATATGTTTTAATTTTTGTTTGTATTCATTATTGAAAAAAGATGCACTCATAATTAAATAGAAAAACACAGTTTTTTGATTTAAAGAACGATGTTGATAAGTCGGACAGAATTGCTGTACTGATCTCTTGTGGTTCTAAGTAGATGAGCAGCACTATATTCAAAGGTTTAAGAAGAAAAAACAAACAGAAGAATATATAATAATATATGTATCTAAATCTTAAAATGTATAATTTGTTATTATATTTTGTATACATTTACAGTTTTGTTTTCGAAGTATACAAGTCACGTTATACATAAAGTATATTGTGTAATATTGTCGTTTAATATACATTTACTTTTTTATATGGATGTGCTTATTTATGCACTTTAAGACGTAGTCATCAATAAATTGTTGTACCAATCAACGACACATTTCTGGCGCGGCACGAAGTGCAAATGAAGAAACAATCACTTAGCATTTTTCATGTATTGTATATGCTTAGTATAAAGTAATTATATAATATGTATATATATATCATATATTTGTATGTATTGTTTTGTTTACATATTCTGCTGACTTTTGCAATTATGTATTCTTATGCTACAGTTGAATTTGATCGCTCAATTCTTTCGGCATGTGTTTTGAGATCGTACATTTACTTATTTTATTTATTATTTTTTATTATTATGATTACAATGAAATTGAGTTATAAATTAAATATCTATAATTTATAAATGAACATCTATACACATCTATACTAAATAATTAATACTGTATTATTAAATACATACAAATTCGCCACTCCCATAACACCCATATAGTCCAACACATACTGAACGCTCACACACTTGCGCATGAAAGTATTTATATATACAATTCTACAATTGTCTCACTCACTCTCTACGAATCTTGAGATTTCGTGTATGCATCGATTCCCATTGGATGCTGTATATGCGTATATAACCTGTTTTGAGAAACAAACATTTAAATGCACATTCACAATAAATAAATTCTTGGGCATGCGCATCGCGTTCATCAGTGCAGAAGGCGGGGAAAATGAACAACGTATTTACAAGAAATGTTTTTAAGAAAAACGGATACTTAATAGTTTTCGTTTTTTATACAGATTCAAATATTATTTTTATGAAAATTAATTATTTAATTATAAAAATTAAATGTTAATATAAGAATAATATTATATATAAATGTATAGTATCTATAAAAACAAATTACTTTTAACAGTATATCAATCCCAAGTAAAGTAATCTGCGTCTGTTATTATAAAAAAATACAGGCGTACGCGTTCATCGACCGCAAATTGATGCGCTGTGTTCCAACGCCCCTAAGACAAATTTCTTTTGCATCACGCAGTGCACAACTGCAACATAAATACATACAGCTAGCAGCGTGCACCGATCCGATCCACTTGGCGAACGCAGTTTTTCTCGATCGGAAAGTACCTTAAATATATACAGACGTCAATATACATATACACGCATTTATTTATATTGTATACAATTCTATATTATATATTAAATAAACCAAGTTGATCACAAATTGAGTGGAATAGAAACAAAATCATACCAAATCATATGAAAAACATGATGAAACTGCAAATCAAATGAATTATTCATTGCAACCGTTGGCGCATGCGTATAATATAGCATTGAGTGCAGCAGACACCGCTCACCGTTCACGACCATCAATCAGCATGTCCATTTTCTAAAAGATATAGTATAATATAACATATATGTATGAAATGAAATATTATTGAATGTATGTGTGTTTACTTATATAATTTCTATGAAAAAGTTGAAGCAGATAACTGAACTAAAATCAGTATTTCGCGCTTGTACTCACTTATTATATTTATAATATGCGGTATGTTTTATGTGTATATACTATATTTATATATGTAGTATGGTACACTAAGAAAATTTTGATATTGAATCGAAGACACTAATTTGAGTGTTAGTGATTTTTTAATAAACTCATGATGATATAAATGATATAGCATTGAGGGTAATGTTTACATCTTCCAGATATATCTGTTACCGCCAAATGCATTCGAAATTATGTGTTGATGATGGGACATCTGTATCCTGCATATGCAGTAGGTATCCGTTACTCTCATATATATATATATATACACAGCTTATGCGTTATGTTTTTATCCAAAATTCATATATACAAAAACATTTAATGTAAGATGTACAATAATAATTTGTCCTAATACAGTTTACACTTTATTGTTTGTATTTTGCATATCTTTTACATTCAAATCATCAAATCAACTTTTCATGGCTTAACTGAATAGTATTTTGTGTTTTTTGTTTGTGTGTCGGACTGTCTGTTTTTCTGTTTAATTAGAGTTGTAACAGTTAATAATATATAGAGCTGTCGTGTGTCCCAATAATATATATTTTATTATTTATTTAGTTGCACAACAATAATTGTGTTATAAAGATTAAAATGGCATATATAAACATATAGTATAGTATTGTATTTTTCAAAATAACAACAATTTTTTAAGAATAACATTTCAATAAGTAAAACGTTGTTCAGTTTTGATTTTGAACAATAACATAGTCATTTAGTAGTTGATTCTATTTTGTCATTATTGGTATTGATATTGATCTACGATAGAAAAACACATTTTCTAAAATGCTCAATCAAATGTTATGCGTGATAGCTTAGATATTCACAAGTATATGGAAAAATATATAAATACAAATATTATTTAATGCGTACTCAAATGTTTACATACAATGTATTTTCTTGATTAAAATGCTTGATATTTAATTTAATTTTTCTCAAATGTAAAATATATCTATACAAATGTATCTACGAATTACTTTAAATGCTTACGCCAAATATACAAACATGTATGTTTCACAAAAATTCACTCAAAATCTTATCGATGAAAATGCTTGACAATTAATTAAAATGTACATGCATGTATTTAACTATGGCGATTTAGGAAATATTTATTTATGGTTTTTCTCGTTCGTTTTTGTATAAAAATCCTTAAATAAAATAGAAAAAAAATCGTTGCGCTCAAGGACTACAAATTAATTTTGGAGTTTTTTTATTAAAACAAATTCATTTACAAAAAAATATGTTCTACAATATGATATATTGGAAAAATATATGAAAAACTGTACAAATATTTATTGTTGGTAAAATTTATTGGATAGATGGTAAAAATAAGAAAAGATTTTTCTTGATAGTCCAAGCTTAAGTGTATCTTGTCCAAACGGATTTATTATATTAATAATATTAATACAGCGCTTTCAATGTTGATCTGGTAACAAATCAATGTTCTACTTTATTGTTGATGATAAAATTAAAACAATGATATCAAACAACAATGGGATATATAGATATAGGAATGAAGGGAGGGGGGAGGGGTTGATATCGAGATAAAAACGTAAATTATATATTTATTATAAGTTTTATATATTAAATCCTTATTCGACATAAAGAACCATTTGGTGATTTTCGTTAATATAGTATTTCGGCAGCTTATTGCGGCCTAGTTTGGAGGCAACTGTACAAGTATTTGTCGACTTAGTTTTCAGATGGATAGACAGATAGATTTCAAACTAATTTGAAAATTCACCACCTCATCTCCCCACCTACTTTCTGAGACAACTACCAAAAATACTGTCTCTATTTCGACATGCCGCATTAGTTTTGAGGCTGTAAACAAGCTGCCTGAGTATCCGTACCGAAATAAGAAATACTCAGATGCGGCAACCAATAATCCGCGCTAACTGGGACTGGGCACGCTGCTCTCACCAATGCCGACGGTTGGCGACTGAATCCGATTATAAGTTTTACATAACATTAATAACGATCATTTTTAAAACCTTAAAAAATACGAAGGGAAAATGTGTAATTTGTGTAAGTGGAATTTTGAGGGGTGAATGTTATAAAATAAATTCAATTTATTTAATTGCATTGTGCATTGTTCGAATATATTTTCAGCGTCTACAATGTTAATTGTTTTTTGCTGCATCTGATTGCTTACAATATTTACTTAAAATAGTACATCATACCATAAAAATATAGAAATAATGATAATGTGTGTGTAGTTGCGACAAAGTTCGAGCTTTGTGCTTTTACACTGTTGATGGATTCTTGCTTCCAATCGAGTAACGCAAAATGCCCTAACTTTTTTTAACTTTTTTTTAAGTTGAATTATTTTCTCTTGAAGAACCCAAACTGTCTGTGAGAATCTTCCAGATAGAGGCGCTGTAAAATTCCAAATACTTGAATAATTCTGTCGACGACTTTGCTGTATCAGCAAATAATAAATTTAGTGAGTTGTTTACAAGACATAAAAAAATGCTCTTGGATTTATTTGGAGAACGCTTTTGTTCATATTAGATCGTTTGGAATATCCCTGTTCCTGACAATTGTGTATATCGGCCAACTTAAAATATTTGTTAACTCTCTCCTACAGAGTTCTCAACTGGGTGATATCCAGAACAACTATTCAATTTAAATTCCAGTAGAGCAGTTCGAGTTTTCGAATCATATAGTGCTGAAAAAAAATCAAAGTGGGATACATCTAGTGTACAGCCTACAATGCTGAATGAGTGAAAAGTACTTAGCACTTTTAAAATCATATATAGTTGCATTCCACTTTATTCTATTCCATTTTGAATTCGGTAGTCAATTACTTCAGAATCGATAGATAATAATCAAACTTAAGTATATACCAAATAACACTTATTACATTCATTTGGATCCCTGACCAACGCGGTATGACTGGCAACGAGGTTTCCACCTGTTATTTATGTGGACCTAGTCGTTTCAGAAGCACCGATCATTATCCTTACTAAGCATCCAAATTGATAGCAACCAACCAGCTTATATGGGTCATATTTATTTTCGATTCTGTTCAAACGTTTATCACAAACTAACGACCTCGTTGATAAACGAAAATAATCCGAACCCAAGATTCTAGAAATCCATCCAGCATAACAATCTCTTGACATCCTAACCAAATACACTTATTTTTAAGTAAATATTTTTTTTGACACATAACTTTGGTCTGGGTCTCCTCTAAAGAGCTTTTTTTCAAACAAAAGTTTTAAAGTTTAATGTTTCGGGTTTTGATAAATGTAATTATGTCGCTATTATGATCAAACTAGACACCCCTCGGCACCATAAACATCTTTCCTAAGGATCATGGCGAGTCCATCAAATCACCCACATACATGACAATTTTTTGGGAAGAAACATGTTCATGTCGGCACCTGGGTAACCTAGACCACTGATTCACCGCTAATCACATTTTTTTTATAAAAAAATATATGATTCCCGGTAATACGTAATCAAAATATCCCGGGAAAAATACCATTTAATAAAAGTATGATGTATGAACTCTTCCAAATAATCTTTTCTGTCGAGTTTCTGTAACGCATGATCGATATGATGATATTATTAAAATAATAAAAAAGGTTCATGGTACATCGCACCCTATTTGAATCTGTGTATGTCAGCGTGTCTCATTTAAACGAACAAGTCAAATTTTTTAACGGTGTACCAAATACCACACACTTAATGTCTCTCTTTTATTCAAATCATAAGCCAAATGTGCGCGTAATACCAGTGGTATGCTATTACCTAAAAGCACTTCACGTTCATGCTGTACGCGCGCATATTATATACCGATTTATTTATACGTACAATATGGATACATACGTAAAAGTACATACCATATTTCTTTCGGACACGCTGTGCCTATGTATGCGTGTGTGTCTGTATAAATAACTACTTACACAACATCGCGCCAGCGCTCGAAGAAAAGAAAATAATTTTATATTTAAAGCTGCGTGCGTGCGCTTTAAATTAACTAGTCAAGTAACTGAATCTTGCGACGATTCAATTTTATATATGTGACAACATCCAAGACGAGCGCAGAAACTCAAGATAATGTACGTGCGTATTGTTTATATAGAATTCACTGTGTGCGTGCGTAATGTATTTTAACTAACTAACGCAAGAGTAGAAGAGAGCAAACTCATTAGTATTGCAGATGCGTCGCCGAGCATCGAGACTTATTCGAAAATCTGTAAATGTTGATGCGCGCGTCGCCAAGAAATGGACGCGACCAGTTTTGAATACGTTACTCGCGCACGCTCATCCGAAGACAGTGAATATTTGAGAAATACTCGATCTTATGCGGTTTTTTAATGGCGAGCATTGAACGCGGCAATCATTTTTAAGAATAAAAAAAATAATATTATAATTATAAATGAATAGCTTTTTAATTTAATTCAATTATATGTGTTTTTTAAGATCATTTTACAATGTTGATAGAAACATAAACATAAACTTTATATAACTATATCTTGAGCTATATAAGGCACATGACTGCATAATACTACTCTATCCTTTGGGTAAATCAACGTTGGGATTACATATTTTTAATTGTATTTCCATAATAATTTCAATCACTCAATTTGCGAAATCTTAACGATTATTTCTTTACTAGCACAATACAATACGATGTTGTATACGCATATATTTTTATTTATTAATAGTAATTTCTATATACAAACGGCATTTAACCTTATATAACAATATTATAAATACGGCTATGTATATACAGTTAGAGTTAAAGAAAATTACAATAACTCAGCAACACTGAAACACTGAAGCTTATAACAGAAGTGAAATACCTAGGAGTTATCCTGGACAGGAGACTTGTTTTTAACAAACATATTGAGACAAAGACCAACTGATCCATTAAATCACTCTGGCAGCGCCGCAGAGCTTTTGGCAAAACATGGGTACTGTCTCCGGAAGTAATTTCCACATCCAGATCAAGATCGAAATTGCTTGATTTGTGGAGAAAAGGTTACAATATCACAGTGATAGTAATTCCACATCATCTTCAAATAAATTGAATTTAGAGGAGTCGGAGATAATAAGTAAGGTAAGGAAAGTCTTTTATAAATAGGAAAAAAGTAAGGGACCAATGATTAAGGGGGGAGTTTCTTTCAGAACGACGAATCAATTTCGGAGTGTTCTTCATTTTCGACTTGCTGTCATGCCGCTTAGACGCGCTTAATTTGCTATCACTTGTTCACATAAACGTAACTGCTCGAGTTATGCGTGAGCATGACTTTCTTAGAGTTTCATTGTAGGAACACAGAACTTCTTATGTGCAAACAGAGCAAATAAATAGTATGGCCAAATCTTTTAACCGCTTTTTCTAGCTTTTTGGATTTTACAACATCGCGAGACGCATTCCTATTAACTATTAAAAACATATTAAGGTACATTTTATTTTAAAAATCTTTTGAAATGTTTGAATTTTAGTTACCACTTCAGCCGGTATTTTGCATTTTAAATTGAAATTTTGTTAGGGATTCATTATTGTTTCTATATAAAAACATTTGTAAATTTTACAATAATAATAATATAATATTATATATTCAACTAATATTCAAATTTTATATAAAATTTAAAAAAACTTTTTTTATCGTATAAAGTTTATTGTTTTTTTTATCAAAATTAAGTATATAATATAAATTGTAGAAATTACGAATATTTGTAATACATATTTACAAAACACGTCAAAAAAAAAAATATATGTATTTGTTTAACATTTTTCTCTGTGTGCTATCTTTATAAACTATAAATAATTAAATAATTTTCTATATTTAATCTCAACATTTGAAGTGTATTTATTTATTTTTCTGTTCTAAATGGTTTTAGAGAATTCAAGAAAAGACAATATAGGACTTAAGGATCATATGTCATAAATAAATAGTAATCCAGGAGTCCGGATTGTTGTTATTGTGAGTTTGTTATCTTCAAGAAATTATTTTCACCAAATTTTATGACACAATATTGCGCATCATCCCTAAAGGTTTTGTTTTGAAGCGGGGACATATGCGACACACCTTAATTACTTTAAAGTCATGTTTATCGTTTGAGATCTCATCCCTATAAATGTCTACTGTCTCGGCTGAGCTACCCATCTGTTTTTTTCAAAACACACGCAGCATTTCTATAATATAATGCGTTGCCATAAAAACGTACGTAGTAAATAAATATAAATACTCAAAAATATAGGTTTCAAACACGAAGCACCGCAATCGCTTGCGCACGTGGGGTGAATGGAAGATGCTACTCGCATACACCAACAAACCAACATATATATAAAATAAGGGAAATAATTAAGGTGCGGTCACGCACCCGTAGGATACATAGCGAAATATATACATTTTACATACGTAAGCGGACATTGTTTCTCCCTCGTGAATGTCGTGCTCGTGTTACGTCGATGATCAGATCATCGCGAGCTCGTAAATGGAACGCTGCTTCCTGCGGTATGAATAGGTATATTTGAATTCTGCGTTAAAATTTATTCTACATTTATTTATGTGTATGCGAAAATATCCTGCATGCGGATGGCGTATATATCAATATGTACGTACACGAGCCGGAAAACAGGTCGAAAACGAGTGCAAAAGTGGAAAAGGTTATATTCCATTGGCACATCCGAGACAAATATTAATAAACCATTTAAATTCACCGAAAGTCGCACAAATAGACCGGAAAGTATCATACGAGTTTGCGTGTGTTTTTTGTTGTCTTTATAAAAGACTGCTTGCATTTCATTAAAAAGTAATTCTTAATTAATTTATTCGTCCAGAGGTAGACGTTAGTGCGACTGACTGTATTAGACTATATAGAGAATCGTATATCTGCGGGTATTATAAACATATTGAGCTTAAGACGTGTGCACACGTTCTTTGGACTCTGAATTAAGTGCCGGAATATAGCTTAAATTTGAATTTCAAAGTAGATCATTGTTGTTTTAAGTTTAATATTGGACTGCGCAAATGCTCACGATATAATATGTATAAAATATAAATGTATCTCGATTGTATTTTTTAATGAAAACCCGAACGAACCTTTGCTCCAAGAAATTTTATAAATATGCATATTAGCAAATGCGCTTGTTGAATATTATGCATTCAATTATTCAGAAGTTCTCTCGCTGAGTTTATGAATTAAATCAATGTGTCTTGGAATATTAGATTACCTGGTTAAATGTTTAATATTGATTAGTTTAGAGAATTTGTAATAAACAATGTGTTAATTAAAAAAATATTATTAGATATTATTATATTTTAAACTTGAAAGAAATATTTTTTTTATTTTTTTCAATTTTACTCCGAAACAAAAATATGGTAAATCAACCAAAAATATTTATTTTTTTTGACCCTCTTACACACAAATAAAAAAAATAATAAAATTAATTTAAAAAAGATGAATTTGCGGTGATTCGGTTATTAGTCTATTGCTGCCTAGTTTGTACAAGTATTTGTCGACTTAACTTTCAGATGGATAACTAACTATAATAACTATGGATTTAGATAAAAGATCATAAAAACATCTTCTTTGAGACCTTGATCATCTTTTTTTTAAGGTCGGGGTAGGTTATTTTAAGTCAAAAAGGCATTTTTTGAGGTGATATAAAAAGCGATAATTTATTAAATTATTTTATACATAACAGTGGTACATTTCAAAAATATTCTGTTAAATTTGTATGGACAAAAATAATAATTAAGTGATTGGCAGGGAATCTCCAGAGGGGTCTCGAAAAAAGTTGATTTGCCGTGCACACGATTCATCGAAGTAGGATCAACTAAAACCAAAAATTGTTTTTCGAGGTAATGCTGCCGAGATTTGTTTTTTTATTTTTAAATTTTTGGCGTCACTTTGAAGTCAAAAATAATAAGTTAGAGGAGAGAGGAATTATTATTAGTGACAGAGTTGTCATAAAAGTGTTTTTACAATGAATTTAATTTTCACTAACAACATAATACCTACAGTGAACAGAGAGGATATAACAACGAACTTGATCAACATATGGAAATACAGAAGTACTGCTCATAAACGTATGCGTTCCAAATAAATGCAAAATCTTCGCGCACCTGATGAATGGATACCATACCAATAACATTCACCGAATAATGCAATACACAAAGGCCGCCGAAACATGGATATGGATTTTTCAATTAATTAAAAGGAAGCTTAGTTTGAACCCCAATTTACATCTGACAGGACAAATCTTGAATTACATAAAACCAGGGAACTTAGTGAACAACGCTCTTCTTTGGTATACATTTGGTGCAATATCATATAATGTAAATATTTTTTTACAGGAAATGTAAAAGAATTTGCACAAATTGTATGAATTGATATTATATATATATATATATATATATATATATATTGAAAAATAATATTTAAATATTGAATTAGATATTAGATATAAAAATATAGGAAAAAATACATTAATGTAATAATATTGAAGAATTAAATGCAAAACTTTTATTTTCCTTTCTTTGTGACTACTATTTAATATTACATTTTAATTACATTTATTTTAACATTCCTACATCTCCGCATAGAGATAAATAAAAAATATCCACATTTGCCTTGCAAAGTTGATAAAGTCGGGTCAGGGAAGATTACGACGATTAACCATCGGAGACACAAAACAGCACATTAGCCTTACCTGACTAGTCGTTTGAACATGTAATGGTCAATGATGACACTTTTAGGATAAAATTGTTTTTAAATTTTTATTTTAAATATGGGAGAATATAGAACTTATCATTTCAATAAAATCAATCCATATATACTCGCAAAACAAAACCTAATCTCAAAAGACCACTTAGAAATACAATTTCACCTGCTCCAAAAATGTATGCGCGAACGCCGAGTCGCAAGTTCAACGATTGCATTATATTACACATGGTCTATTATTTAAATTTAAAGCAACAACAACAACTAAAGTAGCATTACCGCGTGTACGGCACCGCCAAACCATCATATTATCACCGCATTGACGCGTATACGCGAAAAACCCACTAAACAAAATAAAAGCGATAGCATCTTGCACACACAAAGTATAATTGTAGTTTTGTATTATGTATATGTATAGTACTTGCATAGCATAATATAAGTATTTACCATATATATTATTGTAGACGCGTTTAAGCATACAGCACACACATTCAAACCTACACTATGTAACTCGATCGCATTATTGTTTATAGTGTTTACGTACATTATGCATTTTATTTACCATAGACGCGCGCAAGAACACTGCAAAATTAGCATTTTTATTTCTCATGCCTTAATTTATGCAAAACGATGTGTTTTTAGTAATGACTGTGCGTTTGTGTGAACTTATTTATGCATATTTAATTTAATTAAAGTTCGCGCGACAGTTTATCGGTTCCGTTCGTTTTTCCATATGTCTAAAATATGTCTTAATTATGCACACGTTTTCCAAATGCCAGCTTCTCGATAAGTCAAAATTAATATCGTGCGGATGTTTTCTGATCTCTATAAAGCGGCGGCTGCGTCTTATGGCGGCAAGTGGCTATGCTTGCGCACGCGCGCTTGGTCATAATTTACTTGTATCAGCTGTTCCATAAAAATTGAACAACGGAAATTAAGGTTCAGCGACACCTTTGTTTTTGTGGTGTCCTATCTCGTTTTATATATTAAAAATA
>JANSTU010035510.1:0-42225 GCA_027564075.1 Bolitophila hybrida
TATATATAAAATTACATATACATATATAGTTATATATATACATGATAAAATATCGTTTAAATTGTTGCGGCGAGTTCGTTTTGCATTTGTGAGCTGCGAAACGCCTGTAAAAGTGGCAGCACGAAATCGTATCGACATGGTCAGAGCGTTGTGGTGCGCAATCACGTTGCGTTGCCTTTCTTTTGAGTGTACATCTGTACATTTTTATGATTTTATCATATACATATATATATTTAAATAATATATAAAGGTAGCAAAAGAGTTACCGTTTATAAATATGTACATGATGTACAAAGTACAAATTGATTTTAAAATGAGTTACACGCCGCTTCTCTCTCACACAGTAAAAGTTTTCTGAATACAGTTCGCAATGCGCATGCATTATGAATGGCGACTATTAAATGTCATAGTGTGTGTATTGTATACTGAACCGCAATCTACATACATTTAAGGGTGTATGTGTGCATCTGCATACGAATGACTAAGCGATCGATCTCATGACACGAGGCGTGTGTGGAGCGCGCGTGCAGATTGTAATTGCAGCACTTAACGCAGATTAGTGCAATGGAATTTCAGCAAAAATGCCATATAAACTATTTTAAATGATATGCTATAGAAATTAAGCCGCCATGATGTGGGTCACAGATTTGCATGAACAGCGTACATGCAAATTGGAAAAATGCTCAGCAATTATATTTAATTGAGTGATTAATGGTAGTAATGGATTTTAAAATATATTATCGAGGAATGTATTGTTTTTTTTAACACAGTATGTGAATAAGTCGAATAAAATTATAATTATAGTTATTTTTATTTGTTTTCATTCAAAAATGCAAATTACTTAAATATTTAAAAAAAAATATATTTAGTTTTTTTTTTAATTTGAGGCAACATTTATTTTTGTACGCATCCAAACAAATTTACCGCTTTACGGTTATATATTACATCCACAAATAATTCATGTTTTTATGTCGAGAACTTAATTAATATTTTTTTAATAATAACTTGATGATGTATTCAAAGAACTAAGATGATATACCTAATTTTATATAATCTATGTTAAATTTTATGAAATTCAAGTATGTTAAAGAATTTGTCTTGATTATCTATAATTTAATTTCTCGCTAAATATGAAAAGTTATATTAAACATAATAGTTAAACAAGGTAAGATTAGAAATGATAAATAATTTTTTTTTTAATATAAAATATAAATAGTTTTGAACAAATTGAATTGTCAAATATTGTAAAATATTAAAATAGTGCGATTTATAGATATTTATTGTTAAAAAACAGATGCATAGCTTTTATTTTGATAATAATTTACTAACTAACGATGAAATTAAATAATTTTTTTTTTAAGATTTTTATTATAAATTAATGTATAATAATAAAACCATATAATAATATATAATAAGAATTTTGTTTATTATTATAGAAAATAACACTTGTTTAAATATGATTGCCACAATGTAAAAAAAGGAATCTAAGATATCTCTGGCGACATTTTTTTAAATTTTAAATAAAAAAAATAAATCGAAAATAATAGATAAAAATGGACTCTTTCAATTTCTTGGCATGGTGGAAAAAATAAACTATACGGTTTGTCAGTTGCGATATTTCCCGGTACCATAAACGAAATCGGTTCCGGGATTATGTAATTAATTAATTAATTAATTATGTAAATGTCTGTCCCGAGTCTAAAATTTTTCGGGATTCACGGAACCGAAAATCCCGGTTCTAAAAGCCCTAGTGCCAAAGAATAAATAAATGTTGTTTTATATATTTTTTGCACATACATTTTATCTTTGTGAGTATATATTTTTTACGATGATATTTTTTAACATTTTGAACTCTTCTAAACACGCTTTATTGTGAGCCTTTAAAACATAAATGATGCTCATAATGAAAAGAAATATTCATATTTTTTTGCCCCTAAAAAATCAAAATGGTGTGCTTCTATAAAATAAGCATGTGCTCCTAATAATAATAAACAAACATAAATATTCCTGTTTATATCGGAGCACACAAAATTCGGATGAAAATATTAAATTATTCGATGCACATTTTTGATTAATCGGTTCACAATTATTTTTATCGAAACAGAATTATTTATTTTGATGCACAATTTATTTTTATCTGAATTGTTTATGGTTGCGGAGACGAGGTGGCCTAGGTTATTGCATAATAGGTACATAACTCCAGATGCACTTTATCATCATTCAATTTTCATGTATTTATAAAAGGTGATAATGTTGCTGAGATGTAGTATTTGCGGAACAATTACATATCATTATCTATTAAATTAAGTTAATTAATAATAGGATTTAGTTTTCTGGGCTAAAAGGCCAGATAAAGTGTCCGTATCTAACCCAATAATTGAATTCGATTCAAAAGGTTTATCCCGTTGACTTTAAGAATAATTTTATAATTTAGTACTATATTTAATCGTAAATAATAATAATAATTTTAGTTGTCCTTTAAATTTTGTTGGATAAACTGGAAATCTTCACGATCCGATCTTATTTAAATTTATTAAAATTCTGTATGTTTCCGGAGTAAATACTATTTACTCCGTGGTATGTTTAGAACTACATATCCATTGTTAGATTGATCATATAATACAAAGGCCGCTCAAATACTACATAATAAAAAAGTCATCCTATTAAATAAACAAAATTAGTGGTTCTCTTATAATCAACCATTGATTATTCATTTCACAAAATGTAAATAAAAATCTAATTGCATGTTCTAAAGTCAGATATAAAATAGTGTTGATATCACAACTAATAATAACATAATCTCTGCTCAAACAGAATAATAATTTCAACATTAATAGTAACTGTATGAACATGCGATTCGGAAGTTGTGCATGTATGCAGTTATCGCAATTCATTCTATGCACACAAATTGAATGTGCAAACAGTGATAAAAACTAGGTGCACGATTGCACCAAAGATAAGACTAGCAATCATATAAAAGGTAGAATACAATAATAATTATTATACTGTAGTAGTATGTGTATTTTAGTTAGCTGTTCTCGGATTTCGATGATAGCATGTGCGAAATAAATAAATGGGGCGCTCTGGACAAAATACTGCGAATAGCGAACAAAAACAAGACTTTGAAACGGAATCGCAAATTAAACAATCAGAAAAAAATACAACAAATAAAAAAAAAAACTATGGAGAACGAACGCGAGATATACGATATAAATGTATAAATACGGGACGAAAAGTCCAATCGAAAAACATGATATAATTAAATGTAAATGTGCGTGTATTATAAGAGAATATTTTATATAAAATGACACATCTGCTCATTTTATGTCCGAAAACGGGGAGCGCACATCCGTCGCCTCGTAAATACACGGAACACACGGACAATGCTGTCCGGGGCTACGCAATCCAATGGCCGGGCTACGACAATACATTTTAAATCGTTTAAATAAATGTGAGCTCAAAAATCAATAGGCACATAAATTGTACGTTCACCGCGCGACGTACAAACGTTGCACAGCTCACGGAAAATAACTACGGCGTATTTCATGTATATGTATGTGAAGAAGCCGACGGCAGCCATCTTGATGATGGTTTCGGAAAAAAACACTAATTTCATCGTTTTGCCCGGCACAAACGGTAGATTGTGATGGGTTTCTGTAATGAAATAATTAACGGAACTCACCTTCGTCAAAATAGTACGATTTTTATCCAATTTAACACTAGAAAATGATCATTTCACTATGACACTCGACATCGGCTCTGTTTCGAATGGCGCGACTACCGACGGAATTTGTGTCGATTTACTTGTGTGTGCGCGCGCGATGGCGTATTGGCGTTTTGGCACAGCACTTCTGAACACTGTACTGCACACAGAGACGAAATACACGACGACGGCTTGCTCGATGCGGCGACACTTGGGAATGTCAACGCAATTGCCGCGTACACAGGGAAACACACACCGAACACGTACACATTCGCGCTGCTCGCGCTTACACATTTACAAACACTAACGCACACACACACCGATAATTTGGGATATAATAATTAATTAATTGCGTTGTGCGTTTTTCGATCGTTCGCACGAGATTCAATTCTATATCTATTTTCGTTTTGTGAAACGCGCGCACACAGCCATCGACGAGAGAAGTAGATGTCAAAATGGCTTGAGTATTATGTTATGTAAAAAGGCGCGCTCTCTCACTGAGCTATCGCAAACGATGCCGTCTCGTTTGTTTACACAGTGTTTACAAAAAAACAAACTGCGGAGAGTTTAGTACACACCTTTCGTTTACGGTGATTCATTTTTCTCGCTTGCTCTTAAAGACGTGCGAAGAGCGAGCGCGCTCGTTACCTTTTGACAGTCCAAAAATACGTAATAAAAATGTTAAATGTTGCTACATGACCATCAAATATATATAAATATACTCTTTTCACTCAAATATATAAATAACATACGCTGAATGCAGAGTACGTACTTCCGTTGTTAATCGAGTTCGCTCTTTTCATTGTATTCCGATTGATGTTATGTTAATGTAATTTGGAAGTGGCCATAGTATGTATGGAAAGGGCTGTATTAATCGTTTCGCGAATTATCGCCTCAAAACAACAATATAATGCAAAACGGGTTTTAAAACTCACCAGAAATTGTGTATTACTGCTGTTGTGGGGCAATAATATGAGAAACGGCATTTTTAAATGTCACTATATTTCATTTGCCCTGTTTAATTTCAAAAACTTTTTGGACTTTCATCGTCTGTAATTACATTACACTATATACACGTAACAGGTATCTATAGTCTAAAAAATGCAGAAAAAAGATTTTTTTATTTTTCAACGCATCGAGAATCACCTCCTAAAATTTTGTGACGAAATTTGTAAACGAAAAAATCCATTGAAAATATTAAAACTCGATTATTCCAAAAATACTCACTAACTTAATCTAATAAAAAAACTAAACGCGTTTTGCTGGAAATAACCTTTTTTCAACTGGTGGACCCCTTATTAAGATGTTTTGTATGGTAATACACCACATTAAAAATAAATTAAATAAAAAATGCAAGCGGTGCAAAAATAGGTTGATTTTCGTATTTTTTTTAAATATTTCTAAATTTTCTAGTATTGATTTTTGGCTGACGATTTTGAATTACCACGTGACAAACCTTGCCTATTACAGTCTCTCAACATGCAGATAGTTCAAATTCAGGTATATATGTATACATACATGACGATTTTTGGTCACAGATTTTTTTTCATGTCTTGACTGGGTATTTACACGGATTCATGTGAAGGTTTCAATTTTGCCACAAATACATCTATTAAAACCTGAAAATGTCATGAAACCTTTGTATAGCTATCCTATCCTATGTATACTATTTAAAATCCTATTTTTGTTTCCGATGTGCTTATACCGAAATTGTTTGTTCGCTTTGAAATATTTTTTTAATACTTGACTTTGGCGCCCTCTAAAACATTGATTTGTTATTTAGATTCAATATGGATAAAATTATGTTCTAGATTTTTATTTTTTATTATTATTATATCTAATAAAGAAGCTGAGAAAAGCATATCGAAAATAAGATAGTTTTTCTCTCTTTAAACTAGACACCTCTACCTCAAGACAAAATTTATGTTGTACGATTTAATTTTATAAAACTCGTATGCGTTTCGATTGTTCTAAATTTCATAAATTGTGGAAATAAGTTTTGGATATTAATTAATATACATTTGGTTTTGTAAATAGTAAGTAAATACCTCGATAAATACACCATTTGTGTTTTAAAACACATGTTATTGTCGCATTGTATATATATTTGTATTTATTAAACAATGCATTTAAAGTGTACGTGTCAAAATTTTTTGAACAAATTAAAAAAAATACAATTAATTATGTACGGTTATCTATAATTTACTAAATAATTGTTTATTTAATAAAAAGATAATATTTGTCAACATTTATCCTTCTGGGAATAATATATACATACTTTTATATAAGCATTAGATATCGCAATTTTCAGAACTGTCAAATTGCTAGTGTCAAATTAAATAACAGTTTACAATTTACAGTTTTCTTTACACCTACATTGATAATCGTCAATCACAATCACAACACAATCAACAAACAGACTCTAGCTGAGCATATAATCTCTGAAAAAGCCGCAAAACTCCATCGGAGTAACCTTCAAAATGGACTTCCTTATCGCCAACGTTGATCACATAGAGTTTAAAATCGAAACCGATCTCAATGAGCAGTTTGGTGCTATGCCGCTGCCGTTTCCCGGAATGGACAGTAAGTTTTAGGTTATGTGATTTTACTTGCGGGATCTCTGTATTTATGTTTGTTTTTCATTCTTTTTGCAGAATCCACGGCTGCAGTTTGTCAATTCTTTGATCGGGGCGATGGAACAGATTGCATGCACGGTGTATCCTGTCCCTTTCGACATATTCGCGGTGACCGTACGATTGTTTGCAAACATTGGCTGCGCGGTCTCTGTAAAAAGGGTGACCAATGCGAGTTCCTGCACGAATACGACATGACCAAAATGCCTGAATGCTATTTCTATTCACGATTTAATGCATGCCACAACAAAGAGTGTCCGTTCCTGCACATCGATCCGGAAAGTAAAATAAAGGACTGTCCGTGGTACGATCGGGGTTTTTGCAGGCATGGGCCGCACTGTAGACACAGGCATGTTCGACGAGTATTATGTACAAACTATCTGGCAGGTTTCTGCCCAGACGGAGAATTATGTAAGTTTATGCATCCCCGTTTTGAGTTACCACCGGCTCCTGAGGCACCAAAAGATGTAATACAGAAACGACCACCGACGTGTCACTTTTGCGGAGAATTGGGTCACAAGGCATCTTATTGTCAAAAGATGCCACCAGAGGTTAGTGATTTGAATGAAACCTTTGTTTATGTTAATATTCCTTATATTTTTTTTATTTACAGCAACGCGAAGCTTCCATTCGCCAGGAAGAGGCAAAATTCCGTTCACTTGGCTACATTCGACAGAACAACGAAGAACGCGGTCCACAACGACCGCTCGAGGAGATCACATGCTTCAAATGCGGTTCAAAGGGTCACTACGCTAACCGTTGTCCCAAGGGTCATCTGGCGTTTCTGTCCAGTCACCATCAGAATGCAAAACAACAATAACATCATATGGTTTTTTGTTCAGTTCAAAGTAATGCAATTGTATAACATGATTCCAATTCATTATAATTGTTTAAACTTAAAAATACACACACACACGTATAAGTACAATTGGCTAGGATTTGTTTGTGTTTAGGTGGTTTGTTTATCTCTTCTGCAAACGTCCGGCACGTTCTAGTTCATCGGCGTTCTTTAGGAAATACGCTGGTTTGTACTTTTCCATATGGTTATCTGGATTTGTATACCTCAAATGAGGATTTGGTATTGTATTTGTTCGATCTCCGAGCGATGTGTAACTATAATAAAAAAAATTACGAAAGAGAGCTTTAAAAACAAAATAAATTGTCCACTAACCCCAAGTCATACAGGCTACAGTAGTCTACGTTGTTTAATTGGATGTACGACCATACATCATCACAGGTCCAGTCTAGCAGTGGGTTGACACGCATCAAATCCGGCCAGTCTCCGTCGGTTTGCTGCAAAATATATAAATATTTTAATAATTGATTATATTAAATAAATTCGAGTTACACACTTGAAAGGTATGTAAATCTGCACAGTACGGATCAGTACGACGAGATCCCATCAGGCAAGCTTTTAGCTTTGGATTGTCTCGGCACACCTTGGTAAGTCCGACTTTTGTCTGTGATCGGATCGTGGCCACTGTTATGTTGTATTTCTTTTTACAATCCTCAACGAAGTTTTCTACTTCATCAAAAGGTTGTTCAGGTTGCAGGTAACAGCAGAAAAGGCTGGTGTTATTCAGTTCAGATCGACTTTGTATCACTCTAGAGACAAGATGAAGCAACACCGTGCAATCTTTGCCACCGTTAAACGCCAGAAATACCTGTTCACCACTATATCGATTGTACGTTTCATTTAATGTCTATAAATTATGATAAGCGTATTATCAGTGTTTTATTAGTTAAGATAGCAGAACAATTAAACCCTTACTTCAATTGCTAATCTTGTCTTCTCGGCCATATGTTCGGAATCAAGGTAACGTCTGTCGCTCTGCTCGGTGATCAGCATATTTCAGTGGTATGAACGATTTGAGTTTATTATATTTCACAGAATCAATGCATTAGTCAGTACAGTCAGGTCGTTTGTCCAATCGAAACTAAAAGTAAAATGATACTAACATATTTTTTTAACATTTCACAATATTAAATACCTGAACCTGTGAAAGCGAGCAAAATCGACATAATAATAATGATTCAAAATTCTACGAATGAATGACGAAATGATTGTACAATGATGACAGCTAAGAAAAAACCATATGATTTTGGGTCAAACAGTTGTACATCATGCGGATAGATGGAGTTTGTATAGTTTGATATTATTTTTGTTAGATGGCAGCATATTTGGGCGCAATCATTTGAATTGACTCCCTAAAGTGCGTCACTTTTGACTTTCTTGTTTATTGTTGTTGACATTGCCATTGACACATTGACACTTGTGTCATGTTTTTTTAATAAATTGATTTTTTAAACGACTTGTAAGCAGACATAAAAACTGGTATTGCGTATTTAACCCAATTAGTACTGCCTTTATCCTTTGAGACTCATATTTACTCACATGAACATTTTTAATTCGTTGTACCTAGGACGGCCTCCACGGAACAGTTAGTTTCTATATCTGTTTGTCTGTCTGACAATTCATGCCATCCATCTGGACCTCATTCACGGGCTGTCAGTGGAAGCTTTCCTAGAGACTTTTGCCTTATTTAAAGCCAGGCATGTACATTGTCGTGAATTATAGAGCGACGGAAACACATATGTTGGCTGGGACCACAACCTGTTGGTCCTCAGAGGGCATCTGGAAGGCCGGAGTAATGGCAGTCAAACACACTACCTGCGGCGCATTGTCGGTGCCCAGAATCGAGGCCTGATTAAATTTGAGGCCGATGTGGGATGATCCGTGCGATCTCCAGGTAATAACCCCTGGGCATTTTAATACCGGAAGACCTTTTCTTCACATTGCAGACTCGATCAAAGTGCCACGAGGTTAGCAAGAACGATATGGTAATCATTCTAGACTTACAGTCTGGTTTGACTCAACCCATCTGAAGAATGATGAAGGTTTTCCAGCGTCACTGATGGTTTCCCTTCATCATGACGCACCGTCAGCTAAACTGGGAGGAGTGTATAATATATTTCTAAAATTATGTGACCGTTTGTGTTGTTGTTCGATCATTAGGCAAAATAACTCAGAGGTTTTTTGACGTTTTTTTCATTTGACTAATAACATATTTTACCATTGCAAGCTCACAATCTAACTTTTAGTATATAAAAACTTGGCAAAATTAGAGACTTATAAAAGGTCACTGATCGAAACTCAGAGTTCAATTTTTCATAATAATAAAATAATTTGTGTAAAATATAAAGTACACAGTCGTCTATATTTGTCACGCTAAAAATATTTTCATTTCAGACATTGGGGTCAACCACAACAAACGTCAAACTGTGTAAGACATTCTCTTACGTAAGAGCTGCTACGATGCGTATACAATTTAAGCGACGAAGTTAACGAATCGAGAGCCATTTTTAAACACGAATTTCACATTTTAAATTCATATCTTAAAATAACAAAATTGCGTTTCCGGAGAAAAAACTTAAACACGAAACTATTCTAATTGTTTTGTTTGGAAATGATTTATTTGATGATGAGAGGCACTTGAGGTAAAAAAAAATTACCTAAAAACGATCTGCACCTTGGAGTAAAAATGGAGACAAAAACGGGACCACTAGCGAAAACTGTTGAGAAAATGTATTCTGTATTCCTTTATATAAATTGGATTTAAATTACTTCGCATATCGAAGGCTAATTTCAAAACATGCTATCTGCATAAAAATACTCAAAATTATATATATTAAACATCGTATTTAGTGCTTATAGATTTAAAATTTTCTACTTGTTTTTGTTTATGCAGATGAGCGCTATTGCATATATGTTAAGCAATCAATATATTATAAATATTAATGTATGTCATAAAAAAATACAATTAGAAAGACTATATATATTTTAAATACTGCTTTTTTGCTTCCGCAATTTACTAAATTGTATTTATATTTAAAAAATCGTCGAAACGACTTACGACTTATTCATTTTGTTGCTCGATGTCGAAGCTTTTCTGTGGAATATTCAGGCTATTTTGGACTTGAACTCTAGCTCTGAGCTTATAATTTTAACTAATTTAGTGCAGGCGTGCTTTTATGCGTGCTCAGAATCTTTAGTGTGTTGCTTATCACCAGGTAAGCATTGTAGCACCGTGGAGGATGAACTCTTTACAGAGTTAACGGCAGCGTGCCCAGTGCTTCTTATTTCGGTAAAGTACTCAGGTAGCTTGTTTATAAGCACCTCGGGACCTTACAACAAATGCGGCATGTCGAAGTCTGTGTAAATAGCCGAATTTAATTTCGGTAGTTGTCTCACAGGGAGTAGGTGGGAAGACGCGATTGTGTACTGTCAAATTAGTTTGTACATTCACATATACATCTAAAAACTAGATTTGTGTGTATGAAGTAACGATCTAAGATCAGACCGCACAGTGGCGGAAGTCAAGGCAGCGTACATGGTCCCAGTTAGTGTGGACTACCGATAAAAACCGCTTGTTTGGAAGTCATATAATTATACCAACTTCTGGTAGAACACTTCCTTTTCCTTTTCATTCTTTTCTTCACTGGGTTCATGTGCACTTATATGGGTTAACTCTCACCTTATGCGCCCAACCTACTTTATGTACTGACAGCACATAGGCATACTGTCAACTTGATTTTCGGTAATCAACTAACCAGGACTGTGAACGCCACCGTTAACTTCTTCATCCGCTGACATGCTAAGATACGCAGCCGAAATGTTAAATTCTACTAAAATTAAACAATATTATTATAAATATTCTGTTTAATAAAAGTAAACATCATAGTCATTTTTACGAAAAACAAAAAGAAATAAATTCCACGGACTTTTATAATTCAAACATTAAAAAAAGGTCTTTTACCCCGCGGTCTCTCATTCCATATTTGTGCAATAAACTTTCATCCCGCGAACATTCATTTAAAAAATTTGACTTTTTTATCTTTGTTAATATTGTACATATAAAACATAACACAGACATAGCAAAAAATTAATTCAAAAATTGTACGAAAGTCCGCGGGGTCAGCTCAAACATTGAACTAAAATCTGCGGGGTGAGCGACCGCGAGATTAAAAACTAAAAATGTGTACGAAAGCCGGCAGCATGTAAGTCCAATGTAGGAAATTCTACAAATTACATGAAAACGGAAGATAATTCGCAAAAATTGAAGTCAAAAGTGACAGCGGGATGAGTGTCCGCGGGGCGAAAGTCTTATCGCCTAAAAAATGTATATACATTTATATAATATTGAACGTTTGAATTCGCAATTCGGGACGAATTTAATGAATCGCGATTTCACAAGTCAAATACGCAATTTCCCAAAGGACAAATCGCAATCTATTGAAATAACAATTTTAGAAAATCGGCGGAAATTTCTAATGAAACTGGTATTACAGCTTCTTTGCTTTGATGGAGCATAATATGCATTATTGAATTGAAAGAATTTCCTTCTAGAAGTTTTTTTATATGTTATAAAATAAGTAAATGTCTAGTTTTTCTTGTTTATTTTTATTATTTCAGGAGATATTGGCGTTTGAAAATGAAAGTTTAATAAAGAGGTGTGTTTTTTTCATGTAAAATCCATATAGACAATTGCTGGCTCGGCATAACTAACGGTAATAAACATTTGAATTTGTGTTAATTTTATAAGCTGATATATACGCTTGATTACACGGAAGCAAAAAAAATATATGATTTGTCTAATTGGACAAAATTATATGAAAACTGAGTTTTGGTTGAGGTGTGGTTGACACTTAAGTTTATTTGTCTTCACGTCTGATTTGAAGACATATCCAGATTATTTCATGCAGTACACACACTGTATGTGCATAACATATATTCAGTATGTAGGATTTCAAAAAAGTGGTTATATACACAAAATTGCAGATGTTATTTGATCTTTTTTAAACGCATTGATGCAAAGCATGGCTCTTCCTGCGTTATAGTTCAAGTTTCGCAGCCATACAAAACTTTCGGATGAAGTAGCGTCTTGAGAATTGAGATTTGTTGAAAAACGTAGAGCTTGAATTTACTCGGGCCTCTCTGATTACCTTCTCCAACGCAACGTAAAAAAACGAGGGCAAACCATACCCTGCTCTCTCTAACTACACACGAACGCAAATTTTAGAGGAGCTCAGCGTAGCTCTTACCAAAATAGTATGTATAGGGCTAGTATGCCAAGCTCTTCTATGGTTGCTCATAGCCGCTGGCGGTTTATGCTGTCGTATGCCTGCTTGAACTCCACAAAGAGTTGGTGTACGTTGAGATCAATCTTCCATATCTTCTTCATAATCTGACACATACAGAATATTTGGTCTTCGGAAACAGCATTGGTAATGAGGGTGAAAGGCGTCGTAACAGGATGTTGGAGAAGATTTTATATACTATGTGTAGCAGTGTGATTCCAGGGTAGTTAAATTTGTCCAAAGGGCTTCGATCGAGTGGTCTTCACATTTCTACAGTCTCAACGCGACTTTTGCTTCATTTTTAGCTCTTATATTGGCATCTCGCAGCTTTGCTATGGCCCATTTTTTTTATCGGCGTGGCACCAGGCTTTCTGTTCATCACAATCTGCGCCTAGAAAAGCCCTAAATCTAGAACACTAGAAAAGTGCTGACCGTCAATGAGCACGTTGTGAATTTGATCTGGTCGTTCAACCGTTTGGGGATTTCCACGTACTCTTGTGTGTGTTCTTGTGCTCAAAATAGGTACTGCTCACCACAAGGTTGTTTTAAGACTCATCTAAAATCAAAATGCATCCTCCGAATATTCCTAATTTATTGGGATAGTATATTTCGCACGAAAGTGCCACTCCGCTTAAGGTGCTAAATACTTCAAGATTGACTACAGCAAAACACACATGTTCTGTTTATAAACGGTGTGTGCGATGTAAGTGCGTATTACTTTTCAAGTTCAGAATTGTTTTACTATAAACTGTCAATATCATTAGAATGCAGTTTTGGTGAAAATATTGTAAAGTTATGTTTTTGTTTTTGCATCTAAAATAGTTGCAATATCCTCTTTTAATTTCCAACTTTGCGTGATGAGTGCCGGTGATTTAACCGAGGTGCGATTACTGCTAGTTAAATTTGGCTTGTGTAGACATGGATATGCATATAAACTTGATTACGAATAAGCTGTCAGTTGACTTTTGTCGTTGAAGTCATTAAAAAAGTTTCTATTGAATAGAACATCAAGTACTGTGGTCACAGTAATTGGCCCCTAATCGATATTATATTTTATTATTTTTTTTATTTATTACCGCATCAATCACGGTCCAATAAATCATTTAAAATCTTATTGAAAAATATTTTTTATTACTTACTAAAAGAAGTCTATTTATCTCTAGTAGTTAAGTGCAAATACTTCAAAACTACTTAAGATAAACACTACCCAAAACAACAAATATTTTAGATAATACTCGTACGTTGGCGTATACCAATAATTCGTTAAGAAGGTTGGTCTGCTTAGAGGTACATATGATAAGCTTCAGTAAAAGCTATTTATAATCTGTTACGTCAGTTTGGACTACGCGCCTCCATCAGAGGGATCCCATAGCAGTATTTTTTGTTTAGAGATACACATGATAAGCTCTTCATAAAAGGCTTTCTAATCTGCTGGAGGCACGTAGAGAGACCCCTTAGCATTCTTTTATGTTTATCAATGTCACATAATACATACTTGAGTTTGTTTTTTAAAAACTCAATAAATAATATTTTGTATTATAAATACCACACTTCGTCTGATAATATTCGGATCAATAGTCTGATAAGTTTATCTTAATTAGCCGCGGTAAAAAGAACGCAACAATGCAATATTTTTGATTGGTAGATCTGTCTAATCTCACAAATGTCAGTAAACACAACGATTATGATTGTACTATGTACTGTACTTGTAGAATGACATATATCAGGTCGCGCCGCGCCCGTGGCGTTAAGTACTCGAAAATATTTGGCTGTCGTTGTTTTTTTTACAATTTCTTATTTGAAGAAACCGCGAAAACTATAATTTAGTAAATTTAGTAAAGTAAATACTAAAGATTGTGTTAAATGAACGGAAAATGGAAACGGAATATGGGGCTCAAAAACATTTCATGGTTATTGCATTTCATCCTTTTTCCATCCCCAAAAAAGATCGCATTATGACTGACCAAATGGATCATACCCAAATATGACAAAAAATAATTATATTCGCACACGAAAATGTACTGAATTTGATTTAAAAGGCATTTAATTTATATCCAATAGGAAGAATATAATATAATAAATGTGCCAAAATAAAATAATAATAATATAAAAAAAATATATGGAAATTAGAATGGTAAATTTTAGATTGAATCCACATATTTTCCACAGTGAGCCTCAAACCTGCGACTGTCGGATCCAAAAGCGAAAAGCAAAGAGCGTACCACTAAACCAAATCTGTAATATACTATTCAAACATTGATGCATTATTGCATTATTGTAATATAAAGATATGAAATTCATCTCTGAAAAATTAAGAATTCAAGAAGAAGAATTTACTTACATAGAGATGATTTTCATTCTTTAAATCAAGAAAGTCATCTCCTATTAAAGTACTTCAAATGGCTCCTAGTAGTACTGAAATCAATATCTTAAAAAGGTGAAATTCATCCTTATTTTGTTCATTCTTTTTAAAAAGATAAAAATCATCCCTTAGTTTTTCGGTTATTTTAAAGTTTGTTTTTTAAACAGTAAAAAAACAATAAACCATGGCTTGATATATATAACATACATGACAATATATAAAGCCAGTTTAAAGATGACACTAAATACTACTACTACATGTATCTAAAATGGCTACTTTACATTAATTCATTTAGTACTGGTGGTTCTCATTTCCTTGTGGCGCAGTTTTCACTGGTTTATTATTGGTTTGAAACTGTCTTTTTGTATTGAAATATAGTCAAATGGGAATATTTTAACCTCTTGCTTGGACGTTCCTCTACTTCTGCAACCTCCCCATCTTTTTAGCCTTCTCCACGGCGATTGTTGTTTCTTATAGTTATTCCCAATTATGGAAATATTTCTATCAGATTGGATTTCTATTTCTTTGTCAGTGTAATTCAAGACAATTTTAAAGGAGCTTCAGTCCTGTTTTAGGAAAAATACTTGTTTTAGGATTTGTTTATCTACCGACTAAAGAAATATAAAATTTAATCATTTAGAGGCGTAATTATTTTATCAATAGACATTTAAAAAAATAGGCGACTCTCTTCAAATAAACAATGGAAAATGGACAGCAACGAAATCAAAATAAAACTGTTCAGATTTATTTAATCTATTTATTGATAAATACACGAAAAAATTCCAATGAATTGTTTTAATTTATCAGAAAAAGCTTATAAAATACCAACACTTCAGGGTCAGCTGTAGTATTGGCAATCTGCAGCCTAACCGTGATAAAAGAAAATTAAATCATACACAGACAAAAATTTTAAGGTAAGTTATAATTTGTTTTTATTAAGTTATAAATTATCGCTAAAATATTATTTAATTAAAATATTACCTCATCTTATCATAAGATTGAATTTGAATGAATTACAGAATATTCGTATTATATAATATAAATACAATCAAACAAACCAGTTTTAAAAAAGCCACTCAGACTGAGTGGCTGATTTAAGACGTAATTGTTTTGTGCAGGTGGTTTAATATTTAACTAAGTTGTATGAGCAATTTACGCGGAACACGACTTTAGATTAACTACTCGCGCCGATTTTCCGCATATTTACAAATTGTATATAAATCAAATCTTTTGATAAGCGCACATCGTATGCTTCTTTTATCATAAATCCCAGAGTTTTCCATTATATTTGCGAATCAGTCTGAATATCTTGGCGTGTGAACACACGTGGAAAAAAGGTTTTAATCGAAAAAAATCACGACGGATATGTCTCTCATCGCATTTTAATATACAACACCCAGACAAAATAACATATATGTCCATGCGCGTCATACAAATATACAGCAGTTTATCACCTTATATCATTGCGATAAGATGATCACACGGTCATGGGACCTACTTGACGCTGGAAAATTTGCCCAATGGAAATTTACGTTAGACGATTATACTCGTTTATTAAGTTGTTTATTATGTGAATATTATTGAATAAATGGATATTCTGATATGATGATTTGATTCCGCGTATATGCTGAGTATAAAGACGAAATAATATTCACAAAATTCATATCTCATTTAGTTTAATAGTTATGGCATACTGAATGTTTTTGGTACTCCCAAATGTACACATTTATTTATATAAAAAGGGGTGAAAGTAAGACATTGTCAAAATTTGGTGTATTCATGCATAAAAACCATTTTCTAAAAATCACAAAATGCGCGAAAAAAACATTTTAGAAATTTTAGAATTTAAGATGTTTTTGAAAAAATATCGCATTTCGCCAATCATATTCACATAAAATACCGTTTCATACCGTTTGTTTGAAATATTTTGTAGGTTTTAGAACAATAAAAGCCTACACAACACATGACGTTTTGTGGGCACTACCGCTCTCTAGTTTTCAGCGCTGCTTTGGGACATCTGAGCTTTAAAAGCTTTCAGAGAGCGATATAGCTTAAACCCAAATGTCATTCTCGATTCTCGGTGCAGTGTTGTGACGTTTTGTTTTTGTTATTGTTTTAAAAATCTACAAACGATTTCAAATACTAAGATAATATAAGATAATATAAGAATTTGCAGTTATGACAAAATAAAAATAATTAGACTGATATCACTCTTATATATCATTCGAGTTTCACCTCTCAACCACTGGTTTTCTCGTGATTATGGAACAAAATAAGAAGCATTCACCATGTGATCAGTCAATGTCGAAGTTCCAAAACCAATTTGAGTACATTTTAAAAAATGTCCTAGTACGATTACATTTTTCGAGCGCCATTACAATTGAGTATGTAAACCAGTATACATTTTATAAAAAATACCTTTTAATGTGTATGAAAATTAGTTTGGTTCACTTCTACGAATATTTCAAAGAAAATAACTAGCTTTTATAATTCAATAAAAATCTAGAGGTCACATTAAATTAATTCTACGAAAGTAAATGGAAAATGGCCCTTTTATATGTTATTATGGTATACAATGGTGCTTATTAGATAGCCAAAGATATATTATTAGTATACAATGAAGAAAACATTAATCGTTAGGTTTTTATTGCTTAATTTTTGTTGAGCCTTGATCAAATTCTACATTTATATATATACCAAGATATACCACATCGGTCAATAAGGATGTGATCGCCGATCTGACGCATCGATGGCCATTCATTTTCCGAAAGTTCCATTTTTCATCGATATGTGTCAAAATTTAATGAAAATCCAAAAAAACGTGTGCTGAAGTTATAAACGTCAGAGTGGAACAACTTTTGTGTTTTTGTTTACGATAAAAAAGAGAGGCCATTTTTAAGCGCAATACGAACGAATTTATGCGTCGTTATGTGGCAATGAATAATACGTGGATCCACCATTTCAGTCCTGAGTCAAGTATGCAGTCAGCTGAATGGATCTAAGCGTCCAAAAGCACAAAAGAAAAATACGGTGTTTGTTTGTTTTATTGTCTAGACCGGGGACGTATTAACCGATGTGTATTTAATTCGTATTTTTTTTGTTATTATTTAAATACAAATCAAGAAAAATAAAAGAATATAAAAAGGGAAAAATAGAATGGAAATAAAGGTTTAGAGTATTTCTAGAAAAGAAGGATGCCCTTCCCAAATAATGACCAAATTTTGTAGTAAAGTCTATCCCAGGACCTTGCAACACATTATGAAATTGTTAAATCAAAATAATAACAATAAAGCCAGATTGAACTATTGCGTCCATTGCGAAGTCAGTATTTGACTTAAAAATCACCATGACTATAATATATCATTCCATTTTACCAAGGAAACGAAAACCATATCTTCAAGTCAGACTAGACAAATTTGGAAAATTTGTACAGAGTTGAACTTGCAGTTACAACTAATATTAGAATAACTCGTTTACACATTTTTTCTTTAACATATGCGTCATGTAAAACAATAACTATTCGCCATTCACAATATAGAGAATTGTACTATTTTAAAACGACTGTAGGTATGCAAATATATTAAATAAATTTAAACACAATAGCAAAACCTCAAACCGCTCTTCTGGGGTTAATAATATTATCAATGCAATGAAATTCATACATTTTGTTTTATGATTTTCTAATTACGGTAATAATAATGTTTAAAAAAAAACATTTTATGAACTTGCAAATTTCAATATAAATAATATATCACAAACATTTCTTAACTCATGTATTACCCGCACATAACTCACTGACTACAGCGCCAAAGTTGGTAAACAAAATCAAAATGATTTGATTCATTCAGCACATGTCGTGCACACTGTTGACTGTTTTGAATGTGTGCGTATATGTTTATATAACACATGCATTTGATTTTTTGTTTTTTTCATGACGAACCGCAAAGAGTGCCAGTCAAGAGTGGAGTGTGTGCGAGCTAGGTAAAGTGACTCATAAACATATAAAAAGGATAGTCTAGTAGTCTGTAAAATTTAGTCTTTTTTTCTATAAAAATATTATTATAGCATTTAAAACATTATTATAAATATATATGAAGTATTTTATATTAATAAAACTCAAAACGATGACTGCACAACATATATTGATGTCAGGTTGACATTACTCTGGAACGCCTGCCGCTATGCAAAAGAAACACAATTTCATTTCCATAAAAATAAATATACAATTTTAACGTTATAATAATTAACAATGAAAACACATCTAATGTAATATCCTCATTTTTCTAAAAATAAAGCTTACAATATTTATATCAAATTATAAATTTTAAAACAAAGTGTTCATAATCCCAAATAAACGCATGCGCATAAAAATGCTATCGATTTGTTGTGAGATTTTCCGTAAATAACCTTGACCCGATGTCCTCTGCAGACAATAAACTCTCTTTGTCCTCTTTTATATACCATTCCGTCGTTTCTTAGTTAATTTTACTGAATTCTCTGGAGAGATATTGTCGTATTGTCCGAATAAAACAAATCATAATATTGCTTCAATGTAAATTTAGACGAGCATAGTATATAAATAGACGGGCGCATGCGTTTAATTAATGGAAAAGTCAATGGTCGAATGATATATAGGCACGTACGCCAAAAAAATGTTTTTTGCGGGCGTCGATGGAGGTCGAGAGCGCCAGTCAATTGGGCCAAACGAAGAGTATCTCTAAATAAACAATCACGAGTTTTGAGAAAACGAAAGCATTTTCAGTAATAGTTTATTGATTCAAAGTGCATGTCGTGATTTATTTGTGCGATCGTCTGTGTGTTATTTTTTTGTGTGTTTTTAATTTTTTGAAAAGTGATTATTTCAGAAAAAATGCATAGGGGTATTGTGGCTGTTTTGCGATCCACGATTCCTTTGTCTGCTTCTATGCCGCAAATTGGATATCATCGGGATCAGAGTGAGGATTAAATATAATTTGTTTATGAATACTATTTTATTTCATTCTAAAAAAAATGCAACACATAAGTGTAATATATTTTTTTATTTAGATAGTAGAGATATTACTAATATATCTAATATACAATCAGAGACAAATAATATTATAATTAAAAAAGCCACTTTTATGAAATCACACGAACTTTATATCCTTCAAAAGCTCTGGAAAACATAGGTTGGGTTCAGAAAACATCCAAATTAACTTTATCGACTGGACACGAGTTTTGATATAACTAATAATGCTACTTAAGAATCTGTTTAGTTTTGCAGCGATTTCCCAAATAGCTGTTTAACTAGAATTAGGAAAAGGATTTGTCGGCCCAATTTTAAGAAATAAATAATAAATTCCAACCGGTTATATTATTTAAATTTAAAATATTATGTTAATTTTTCTAAAGAAAAAAATTAAATTCTAGTTAGATCAACTTTTTAGTGAGTGTTAAAGATCGTCAGATCTTACAAAGTGTCAATTTGTAGTAATATACAGAAAGACCACTGCACGAAATTTTAAATCTATAGAAACCGTTTAGTTTGTGGACTAGCTGAATAGGCTACATTGCATTCAATGTCTAAAAGCTATATTTGTATTAATGTTGAAAACGAAAATTGATAATATTTTTAATATTAATAATTTTATTGTTATTTTTGACAAATAATATCAAATTTGAGTTTCCCATTTGGCCGAATATGTCCTTACTACTAATTTAAGAACATTTGCATTTGGAATTCATTGTGAGTCAGTCATTAGCCAAACTTCACAAATGTGTTTACGGCTACACCAGTTGGAAAGGTCTTATTTGATAATCAATAAAATAAATTTCTAAAGAAGGTCAACTTGGTGAGTGAGAAAATTATTTATAATCTGACTTTTCTTCGCCAGATGACAAGTAACTTATGCGTTTTTCATGTATTGCCTCTTATCTTTATAAAATTCATTAAACAAAGTACAGAAGTCTAACCGTTCCGAACTTATAACTAAAATACTGAAGAGTAAAAACCTTTTTTTTTTAACTCAATCAATATAAAAAAATATAGAAATAAAAATAAATAAAAAAACATAGATTTTTTTCGGTTATAAATTGGGATCGGTTAGACTTCCGGATTTCAATTAGGGCACTTTAGAAAGATAAGAAATACTCTATCTAACGAAGAAAAGTGAGGTGAGGTACTTTTTTGCCTTTTTTTTTACCAAAATTTGTCTTTTTTGCTTTGTAACTCTCGGCAGGTTGACTTTCTTTATCGATTTATTTTAGTAACTATCTTGTTTTTACAAAAAAAATCAAAGGCAAATTAGCCAAATAATAGACTCAGAATTTCTTGATAGTAACGGCTACCCACAGTTGAGTGTAAACGATTTTTGAATAACGGTTACACACATGATGGTAAATTTGACATCATTTTGTGTAATCGAACTTTCATTATGGATGTATCGGGAATCAAATTGTTTCATTTCATGTGTGTAGCTGATATTAAATACGGTGTATTTATAACAGTCAATGTTCTCATGGTAAACGTTATGATGTGTATTTGTTATCCTATTTGTACGTAACGTTTACACATAATGTTTTCAAAAGATTATGTTTGTAGAAAAGCATTGAAATTAGTTTCTTCGATGAAAACATTGTTGTCGCAATGCTCTAACAGATTCATCAATCATGTCGTATCGCTTACATCATTTAACTTTTTGAATGTATCAGTTACATACAGAAGTAGTATCGCTTACTATCTGTGGTGTCTCTTAAGAAAGAATTTAGGCAACACAAAAAGAAGTCAATACACGCAATTCTATAACGGTTACACAAATTTGATTCTGAGTGTATGTGTGTGAAGTTTAACTAACCATGACTGAATCACCCTGTATTATATCAACATTATGACCATTAATATGCCAGACATTAAGGAGTTCAAATATAAAAATCTGAATAAATGTCGATACATCATCTCGAAGACCGAAACGGCCAGCCTATTTGACCGAAAATATTGTATTTTTAAAATCTTTAAAATAATAAAAAAAGTTTTTACATAATAATTTAAAAAAAACGATTAAATTCAATTAAATTGCTTTGTACATTAAAAATATTTAAACATTTATTTCTTCTTCAAAAATTTCCAAAATATATTTCAAATATTTATGGAACATTTTAATGAATTCATCTATAGATGAAGGTACACATAAAACTGATGAAATCTATTACCAATATTAGCATAAATTAACAAAGTAGATTTTTACTTTAATGTAAATTCGCCTAAAGTTTATAATTGACTATAAATGTATACGAATATTGTAGATATTATACTCTATAAATATGGGATAGATGTTTCGGTTATTTTAAAAAAAATGAAGTGCTTCGAAGAGGCTATTTTAGACTTGAAACTTAGAATAGAATTATACTATAGAAAAAGCTAACATTCATTATGTCGTCATAATTATTATTTTTGTTTACGTATTTTCTAACAAAAATCAAAGAAGAAAATAAACAAAACGAAAATACATTTATCCGATTTGGCGAATGTCATAAATCTATGGAGCTCAAACACAAATCTTTATAAAATTATATTATTTAATTCCACCCATATAAAAAACGGCGACCAAAAGAGTTGTTATCCAATTTATTTTGCCAGTACTGACGTTCTGCATATTACATTTATTATTGTATATAGTATAAACGCGCGAGTTATCAGTAGTAGAAAAGCTTCAATATTTATACAAACACTCTTTAGAAATAAAATCTGTTTCAAGCATTGTGGCATAAAACAACAAAATTTCTTTGGTAAACTATATCTATACGTATATATTCATATATACTCGTATAATATACGCTATCAATCGTACACATGTTTTCCGCCGAGTACCCTTCCAAAGTGTGTATACTGAATACTAAATTTATTATGTGTGTGTGTGTGTCTGCACACTGTACATTGTACAGACACATAGATTGCAGAACGGCAGCGTGTGTTTGTTTTGACGTATAACCGTGCGACCCAGCACCATCACCGCGCAGTCAACGAAAAGCACTAGTCGCAAGCGCACATACGAACCATCTGCAATAAGAAATACACAGCCACGTCGAGACGCTACAGCTCGCACCGCTATATTAGAATCCCAGCATAGTAAAAGTGAATTCCTATAAATATACTATATAAACACGATATAAACCTAAGTTTGAGAATATATATTTGTGCCAACATCAGAATTCATTCAGCACCTTAGATCCGTTTTATAAAAGTGAGTTTTATATATATGTGTGAATTGTGTGTGTTGTTTTTTTTTTTTTATTTTGGCAAAATCAATAGATTTTGCGAATTCATTCAAGGTGCAAACGAGTTATTTCGGTCGTCTTAAATATATACGTGATAATGTTCTATGCACTGTTTTTGGCATGTGTGTGCGTTCGTCGGTTTTGATTCAAATCACTCATAATCGGCCACAGGCTATCGCACTTGCATTTGTAATATAATATGTAAATATATTTATTTATTATATCATTAAAATATATGTTCAATGTTCATGAAATCATTTTAAGTGCTATTGTGTATGAAAGTGAATTTATAAACAAATGAATTGCGTGCTTGTATTCAAATTCGATTTTATAAATAGTATCACTTGGAATTTTTTTTTAAACGTGCTCCCCGAAACATCTGTCCCGTATTATAGTATAATATCTATATAATATTCTTTTACCTATAGAGATATTTGAAGTTTTTAACTTTTAAGCGAAGATACATGAAAATATGAAAATCGATGTTGTTGATTTATGTTAATTTGTTTGATAGAATTAAGCATATGTGTACAATTCATCTATTGATAACAAAAATTTGAATTCATTAAAATTTTCCATTGAATTAATTAATTCTGGAATTTTTTGAAAAAATAATTCAAATATTTTTTCTTTGTTTAAATATTTATATATTTATTTAAATAATTAAAAAAAACTAAAGATATGTATAAAACAAAGTTTTTTAAAATATTTTGTCTGCTTTGTTGTGAGCAGTCTTTGTGATATGTTTCAATCGGATAAAAGGAAGTAAATTTATCTATGTAATTATAGGTACATACACCAAGTTTAGTTAAATAAAATATTTTAAAAATTCAAAAATGTTCTTCAGTTTAATAGCAATGTTAGCCAAAAAAAATTGGTTATATTCATTCTATTAGGAGCAGGAATTATAGTAAAAAGATGGTTTTAAATGAAAAGGAACCAATGTATAATCTTGTAAATAGTTTTTTTTAATTAGATTTTCGAGCTTCTTCTTAATCACTGTATATATTTACAGTGATAAACTTTAAAATTGCTAAGTGAATTTCAGTAAATCTTTTTTATAATTCTTTAACAGATGGATTTGGATTTTGGATTTTGGATGGATGGCAAATATTTTCCTAATTTAAAGCAAAGTCAAGAATTTGTTTCTTTATTTCAGACAATTTTGGTTTGCTTAAATCTATCAAATATTTTCAAAATTTCAGCAAATGTAGATTTTAAGATTTACTTTCATAATTTTTATTGACTTCAGGCGCATCGGTGATTAGATCAAGAAAATATTTGTAAAAAATTGTTTGAATTTAGCTGATATGTATAATATATATTTTTTATGTAATCATAAAATAGAGCTACATCATCCAAATTGGGCTATAGTTTTATTTAAGAGAGTCATTTGATAAACTTTACTTAAATGAATCAAAATTTAAGCATTTATTTTTGTGAAATAATATTTTTTAATAAAAAACGAATTTTTTGATTTTGGTATTTAATTAATTGTTTTTATATACCTTCAATTACGTTTTTATTAAGTCTCTTTCTTGCCTGTCTGTTTAATTTTGCAATCGATTTTAAACAAACTTTTCGATGAGCTATAGGGTCTAAAAAACAAGGAAAAATTATGCTGATTTTGAAAATTGACTTCACAAAATATTAAAAATCGATTGTAATATTTTACACAGACAAAACTAAAAAGCCACATTACCCGCTATTTTGTCTGTCTGTTTGTTTGTCTATTTGTCTGTTGTTCGCAATCGATTTTAAACTAACTTCCCGATGAGCTAAAAAGTTATAACATAGCTCAGAAATAATGCAATATTAACTCGCTTTCTTGTCTGACAATTTCTAAGATGGTCAAGGAGACATCCACCGTACGCAAGCGAAGTGTAGTGAAGCAAAAAGGACAAGAGAAGCTTCACCAGGAATTGGAAGCAGGTAAGTCTGCAAGATTAGCCAATCGGCGTAAGCAGCCCAATATCAAATGCCAAGGAACGAATGGCTTTGAAGCGAGATCTATCAAGACGGTGGACGCACATTCCTCTTGACAATGTCACTCAACGACATGCTCAAGGAACAGCAAATGAAACAGCCGATGATATCTCCTACATACAAAGTCAAGCTCAATCGGAGACAGCTGATGAATACATCTCGCGCCTTGCTAGTGTCGTACTTTGCCATGATCACACAAGAGCGATTGATGAGACTTTGCAAAATTTCACACAGACACATGACTAGACCAAAAAGCAAATTCGATTCGATAGTATGGGGATCTAGATTTATAACCCCATCCTGAAAATATGTAATTACGTTTTTAGTTTTAAATCTTACAAGTATTGTCCTACCAATTCAAAATTAGAAAATGAATTATTAATTTTCAGGACAATATAAATCTTTTTGGGGGTTATAAATCTGTATGGGTAGAAAGTATTTTAAATAAATTAAATTTACAAATTAAATTTACTCAAAAAAATAATAATGATATTATTTTTGAATTATTTCAAAAAAAAATTTATAATCTTTCGAATCTTACCTCAAAAATTAGCTTTTGATTCAAATCACATATGTCTCATTGCAAACTGAATCGAGAATTGAGATCACAGACACACACACACGATTTTGCGAATTATATTGTGTACCCGAAACACAAATATACTTCTACACAGCAGCAGCAACCAACCGCGGAAGTAGCCTCTTTCTACGTGTTTATATGAATTAGATTTAAATCAGCGCAGTATGTTCCGGTTTCGTATAAAGTCTCGTTTTTTGTCTACGAGTGCATATATTATCATAATATTTTGTATATGGTTGACATTATAACGTATACACACGTTTAAACGCTATCGCTGTACGTTATATGATATTCATATTGTACAGATAATGCATCATCATCAGCATCATCTCTATTAATCTGTAGGTATACATTGTACGACAAAGGTCACTCACAGTTGATGTGTAAATAATTTATATAAGTATAGAATATACTATAAATAATATAATATATATGTCTATATAAAGTGAGTAATTGCTTGTTTTGGTTGACAAGATTTTTATTACATTAATAATGCATTTTTCACACGTTTTCGTTTCATTCTTTATGAATTCTAAATTAATAGTAATTTTCACACACAGTCTGTGGAAAATAACCCAAACTTACGTCGAAAAAAATATAAATATATAAATATAATAAATATATATGTAAAATAAATCTAAATCTAAAATTTCTTAAAAACTTGGACAGTTTTTTCTAAAATAGTGGACATTTGTCAAATCAATAATCTTATATATTTTTTAATCAGATTCTTGCAAGTTAAATAATTTGCAAATTTTAATGTCAACTTATTGTTTTTGATCATTTATATAAAAATAAAATAGCTAAAATCACATAGACCAACAAATTGTTTTTAGGATTTTGACATGTGCTGCTCGTATTCACAATCAAAATTTTGGATCTCTTTAAATACTTTCAATTTTTAGATAATCCTAGCGCCAAATATAAATCTGAAAATGTTCAATGTACATTTTACTTTAACAGACAATTGGTGTCAGAAATTTGATAATTAGATAATTTTGATAAAATAAATGCTTGTAAAAATCAAATTTTCGCTGGAATGATTTTTAAAGTAAAAGTTCCTGATTCCTACAACTCCATAAAATGAACTCAATGTCAATAGGTTTTGATATCATTTCATTTGAATACAAAATTTATTTATCTTTTTTTTAATTACAGAAAAAATGACAGCTGACAATTATGCGTTCTCTAACGAGAACGGAGCTAATTCTCGACAAATAACAGCTAATCGTTCTGACCAGACTGATTCGACAATCGTCGATATCGAGCAGGATCGACACTATCTGTTTACATGTAAGTAATTCGATAAATGATAATATTCTCTATGTAGATATTTTTCTAATCTTAAGTAGTAAATTGGTAAATAGTATTGTCGCATTACGTATTTCAATTGTAAATTTCCGCTGTTCTCCGATGACTGATATATAGATATATACATATGAGTTCGGTGTAAAGACATACCTCCGAAAAAGTAGTATTTTTCCACAGACAAGTATTTACAGAGATATTTAAGTAAACACATTTTTTATGTTACAATCTATACACTTGGACTTCTTGTTTGTATGTTAGTGATTCTCTCTCTCTCTGAAGAACACTTCAAAATTGAATGGAATATTTTACACATAGCTAAGTTATTCTTTAAGTAAACTCACATGCAAACGGAATTTATTCGAAATAAACAAACAACTTCTTATTTGATATTATATTTAATCGTTATCATCGATAAATAAATCATGCGTGTATAAAATAAAATGCACAGAATAATGATAATACTTTGTGCAAAGTACAGCACAAAATCCAGCATAATCCTGAGTTTTTGGACTCAGACCCCACGCGCATTATACACAAACAAATGATATAATTATTTTATTTGTGGAATGACGACTGATATCAAAAGTTTTATTATGCATGAAAGTAACCTTAAAATCTCTTTGGTACAAGGAAGGTTTAATAGGTTATTTCCTTTACGTAGTGATTTATTATACGGAAAGCATTTTATATAAATTTTGCTTATCTAAATCAAACTGCGGTAATCTATGATGTCACATGATTTATATTTATAAGAGGTTTATTATTCTCTATTGTTTCCACAACACTTGAGCGTATATTGGATTAGTTGTCAATTAGTCATTACCGTGATTTATGCTGTAAAAAAATTGTTAATGAAAATGTTTCAATTTAAAGGTATCCAATTGCGTTCGTTCGACAAGATTTGCGTTTTCTTCGCTGAATTTCTCGGCTGCTGTATCCTGTTGTTCATTGGCTGTGCTGGTTGCCTGACCTGGGGCAATGAGCCGTCTAATCTGATTCCGGGCTTGTCATTCGGTCTAGTCGTCATGCTGATCATTCAGTGTTTTGGTTGTGTGTCCGGTGCTCATTTGAATCCAGCTGTAACTGTGGCCGCAGTAATCTATAAAGCCGTCACTATACCGGTAAGCTTGTATATTTCTATATTATTTTAATATTTTTTTTAATTAATTTTTATTTAAAGATGGCCCTTGTTTATTTTGTGGCACAACTGCTAGGCAGTTTAGTTGGATTCAAGCTTTTAATGCTGGTAACGCCAGCACGAGTCTTCAGAGAGGAAGGTTCAGTTGGACCGGGTCTATGCAGTACAGTTCCGCACGAGGATCTCTTACCTATTCAGGCATTTGCTTTAGAATTTCTTTCCACAATGGTGTTGATTACTATTTGCGGTGGAGCCTGGGATCCTAGGAATTCTAAAAACCAGGATTCGATGGCTTTGAAGTTTGGGTTTGCCGTTGCTGTGCTGTCAATCACTATCGTAAGTATTACATAATTACAAAATTCATATACATCGCAATTAGAGATTTTATAACGATACTAAATTAAAATATTATAAAATTAATGTCTACTTTCTTTATATAGGGACCCTTCACGGGCTGCAGCATGAATCCAACCCGAACGTTCGCACCATCCTTCTGGAACGGTGACTATCAGATGCACTGGGTCTACTGGATCGCCCCAATGCTGTCTGCGATCATCACTGCTTTCATGTACAAGGGCATCTTCTGGCGAGGCGTTCCTGAATATGATAACGTCAGTCTGGACAGTCTGTCACTGGTGCCGCTTAACGACAAGCCCAAATGCATGATTTGCGTATGCAAACATGGCAGCTAGATGCTTGCGTTTACAAAAGACACGCTCACACCTTATCTGTAGCTACAGTTTCATTCAGGTCTATATATTATCGACCGAACTGCATCAGTCCAGTGCGATCTGCTGCAATTAGTTTGATAATTATTTATAACTATGCTGCACATTGCACAATTATGTTAATCATTGTGATATTCTAAAGAAAGAAAAATAAAAGTTTTATGCTTAGGTTTTAAGTATATAATTGTAAATTAATTAATTAAAAGTTATAATGTATGGATGATACGGGATAATATGGCTATCTGAAGCCTTATTTATAGCCAACTATTTAGACTTTTGTAAAAAGTAGATTAGAGTGCGTTGTACACATTTACAACAATACTTCCTTAATAATATATCTACATATAAATATAATTATATATATACCAAATAAATAAGCAATATAAAGATTTCCACGTAGGACTTTTATAACTACTGTGAGACATATTTTTAAAATAAATAGACTTCTATTCACACAATTTGTTGTTGTTTTTCTCAAACGTTTTTTTTGTTTTATGTATATTGTTAGATAAGCTTTTTTTGAATTAAAGTATAAGTGGCTTTATTGGTTGAGGAGATAATATTAATATTAATGATGGTTGAAATATTGTTCTGTTTTTTTTTTCAATCACGTGAGTATTGTTTAAATGCGACTCCCTCGTGACGCGAAATCACAACATTCAACATTGTATTGTAATTAATTTAGATAATAAGTATCGTTATGTAAAATAGCTGATAACAAAATGAAATAATAATAATACATTTGGCGAAATTCTTGTGATACGCCATCATGTTCACGATCCACGAACTATCCCAACAATGAAGCTCTGTGAAACGAGTAGCAAATCGTACCGTGAAAGAGAAATAGGTAGATTTCGACTCACCTGAACGATAAAGAGGATCGTCTTGATTTTGCAGCCAGACTGAAGGACGTATTAGTTGTTGGAGAGTTTTGTTGTATTTGTCAAAGTAATTAGAGAAAACTTTTTTAAAAGCGTTTTACGGGCTACCGACGAGTATAGTCGGACTCATTATGGACACAAATAACACTAACACATCTCTTTTTTGCTAACAAACACCGCTTCACACATACATACGCCACAAATCGTGGTTTCGACGGCACCGATCATCCTCGGACCTGCAGACTGCGGTCAGGCCATATAAAAGGGCCTACAGGATAATTTGCCACAATGGGAGTCCAGGTACCAGCCTGGACTGACCTTTAGGAAAGATGTAGACTAACCGTTGTGGAAACGAATAATTTACCTTATCCAAAAAGGAAGTGGACATTCTTCCCAGGAGAAGAAGTGCCGGACAGCGCTCAACTACAGAGAATGCTAATGGTAGAAAACGACGAGTTGCTGCCAAAAACGAGCTTGAGGGTCATTTATTACCGATAAAAAGGAGGAGGTATTCTAACAATAAACTCTTTGGAGAATAATTTGGCTCTCTGTTTTTCAAGCGGGAAATATAAAAGTTGCTAAATATGGGCCAAATGAAATTGAGGTTCATAAAAGCGAGGCTCCAACCCTCCTGCAAAAACAGAAGGAACTGTCTACCTTTACTACCTTTAAGATCGTTCAGTTAAATCTGTAACACTAAAAGGTCAGATAGAAATGGCTCTAAACCAAGAGCCTTGGCAGTTGAATAGAGTGATTAGGAGCTTTAAAATTCCCGGTTATTCAATCTTTTCCGTACCTACCCAAAACATTATAAGAACTGAGAACAGCTCAAATAAATTCTTGTAAAACCTATTGTGGAGTTGCTAGCATCAACCTCTAGAATCTCAAAAGCGTTCACATTAGATAAAGATGAGCAATTTCCCAAACAGGATAAATGGCAAGGTCACTTCTTATAAAGTGGCTCAACTATCTTCACAGATGGATTTAGAATGTGAACGTCCATCAGATGCTGGAATATTTTCAAGTAGTGAAAATTTTAAGCTACGTATACCAATTTGAAAATATTTGACGGTAATTTAAGCAGAGATACATGTATTTCTACTAAAGTCAAGCAGCACTAACCATAGCCATAGCCGAGTGGGTTAACGCGTTGGCGTGGCTTATGGGAGGTCGCCGGTTCAATCCCGACCGGCAGGCCGGAGTGTTTTTCGAATGTTGCACTTTAAATCAGTAGTTTCCTCTTGCTATTAATATACTATTTGTGAAATAGGTTATTGATTTGGAATAACTGAACATTAATGTCATCAATTAACATATACACACGCATCCTGTATAGAACAATAAGTGTATGAGGGCGTTGATGATTCACGATTCCGAAGATAAATAGCAAGATAGTTCTCGGTGCATAGAGATATCTAAAAAAATATGCGCATTTGTCCTGCAAAGTTGTTAGAGTCGCGTCTGGGCAAATTAAGACACCTAACCATCGGGGATGTGCACAGTAGCTCCAATAGGAGTAGCACAGCACAAACAGCACAAGGGATTTAAGGATCCAATGAGAAACAGCACTAAGAGCTATTGATATCCCGACCTCCCATAAGCCAGGCCAACGCGTTAACCCTCTCGTCTATGGCTATGGTTAATTGCACTGCACTGTTCAATTTGAGTATAATTGTATTACCGATCGTAGACGTATACAAACATTGTCCTCCACTATCCTTTCAAAATGGATTGTGGTCAGACTACACATTTTTAGCTAGCAGAGCAAATAAAACAGCATTTCGAAAACGGAACTTCAGGGCATACGATTGAAAATAATTTGGGATTGAACAAATCAAAAGTCTACGACATACACTTTTAACGGAACTTTTGATCCTAAGCCAAAATTGGTTTAAACCGACTGTCACCTTCCGTAAATTATCAAAAATCTGTAACGAGGTATCCAATCTGGCCGTATCCTGAGAGACTTCTCGTGAACACACCCCATAAGCTTGGATTTTGTTTTTACTAAGTTCATATTACCCCTTTTTTAATGGCATTCTTCAACGAATTGTATGTGATTATCAAATACAGGCAATAAAGAAATCATTACTAACAGCAAGGCAGATAAAATAAAGATTGAAACGGGACCAGGACCATAAGGTTCATAAGTCAAAGGATTGAAGAGGAAGATCACATAAATTTGTGATAACTTAAATGCAGATATTTGTACAAATTTAGTTAAATGTATGCATGACAGAATTTAAGAAACTTTTAAGCAAAAAGCCGATGGAACAAAATATAAAATATATTGTCCGATTTCATTCTTGCCAAGTAAGCTTATATAGTAAGCGATTATATTGTTGTCAACATGGTTTTTCGAAAACGCAAAATACTACATGATCCTAAAATATTTGTAATGAAAAAAGTTTGTAATATTTGTAGATAATGAATTCATTTATCATAATATACCATATTTCATTCATAAATGTTTTTGGTATGGGAATAGCATACATTTTAATTTAATCACATGATCAAAATTGATCTTGTACGAATACATAGCTGATAGAATAGTAGATAGTTATAGATTAAAAATATAACATAACCGCAATTGGAATTCGATTTTTAAATTATACATATTCATCGAAAAATCATTTTCATTCGATTTAAATCCGTCAAAAAAACAAACAAAATAACTGTACAAAAGAACATCTAAACATTTACTGATAAAAAAAGAATTTACAAAATGCACAAAGACCAAACAATGGCAGCAAGTGATTATATGAAATCGTATTACATGAAGATATTCCTGGATCGGATCCGTAGTCTCTGTAGGCAACCGCCTCATCCAAACGATCGGTTATACCCCCATCCAGATCGTTTCGCTCGAAATAGTCTATCGTTTCTGTTGAGTAGTCCGGTACTTCAACTATATAAAGAAAGTTAAATAAATTACGTATATTCTTGGAAATTATCTATCTTAAAGTGTACTTTCACCGCCAGTTGCAAATCTAATGATCTTGCTGTTATCACTCCAGCCATAGCGATTTCGCGAGAGTACAGCTATCTCGTAGATGCTCGCTGGCAATAGACCACGCAGAGTGTAACCCATACTGTGCAAGGGTCCTGAATTGACAATTAAATTAAAATAACATTTTTATATCAAAAATCAAAACATACCTTCCGACGTTCCTGACGGAATGACAAGCTCTGTCCACTGTACACTACCGTATCGATTGTTTGGCGTCACATTACCAGAAGGAACTTGTCGAAACTTGAGCTTGAACTCAATGATCGGTGAAAGACTCTCGGTTTCCCAGATAAGATTATGCGTCATTGCCATCGATACAAGAGGTGAGGTCTTAAACACCGACGGCATTGGTCGGCCGGTCAGTTCAACAGTAGCTCCAGAAAAACCAAGTTTATTCTCGGCCCGACACTCGTACATGCCAAGATCGGTCTCCTTGACCTTGCGTATCGTTAGCGTATGCTTGGAGCTTATATAGTATTGCATTGCTGTACGATTGCGGCCACTCAAATCGATATCATTCTTTGATATACGATTATCCAAAAATACAGGCACACCGTTATGGAACCAGTGAATCGTAGCCATCGGTGCTGCGATCACGTTACACTCGAGTTGTGCGCGCAACATAATCTTGGTGTGAACAACGTTTCGATCGACGATCGTCTCTGGCGGAACTGTTTTAAAATATTTTAATTAGTTATTCCTAATATATACATATATGCAAATATTGAGTGACTTACATAACACCACCATATCGATGCCAGCAACAGCTGCATTACCTACTGCGTTCGTGGCAATGCACTCAATGGGTCCGGCTAGATTTCGATTGTTCACCTCGACGACCATGCTACGTGTATTGTCTAGTTGATCAGATAGACTTTTTCCTTGTCTTCGCCATGTGATAATTGGCTGCGGCACACCAGTGGCATCACATACAATTTCAAAGAAAGAGCCAATACGCACTTCAATTAGACCACTGGGATCGGATACAACTGTTGGAGGATCTAAAAAATATATATATGATGCTATATAGATATTAATGTAGATATATTTTGTTATTTCGTACATTGCACCTCGATGGCATGTGCTTGAGCAGCTAGACCACCGGATGTCATGATTTCGCATATATATTCTCCGGTGTCGTCGGTTTTTAGATTGGATACTTGTAGGCTGCCGTTTGAAAACAGCATCACCTGAGGCGGTCGCTGCTTCTCAGGATACCGGGAATCGACAAGAACAGCATCATTGCGGATCCACCGGACGTAACGTATGGCCGCTGTATGATTAAAAATTAGATCAATTAAGAATATGTTTTGTTAAATATTAGATATTTACAGGAAATTAAACCATGATATTAATTTCGATTTTCACGATATTCTATATTAGCAGAACGTAATCTGACATTTTTCTTTGTCATCTTTTAAAAATAAAATTTATTTCACAAAAGGTAAGGACAGATTTTTTTAATTATTTTCGAATTGTAATTCAATAAATCTGAAAATAAATTAATGATTTGAATAATTAATTCACACAAACATTTACTGATTTTCAAATTTATTCTTAAATCACACACAGAGTTATAAATTTTCAGTAAAAAATGGTGTAACTCATGCAATTAATTAAGAACTCCGTGTCGTCGCTTAAATTCTCGTACTAACGATTTTCTTTGAAATGTTATGGAATGTATAGCACAGTTTTTCCACTTTCTAGACACTAATTGTGTATTATTTACAGTCCTTCTACACTAAACGGCAGTTATCTATAGAAACGTTGCTTCACATGACTCTCAATTACTAGTCCTAGTTCTTCATAGTCTTTTTGGTTTTCTTCGTCATATACGTTTCCTTTCGGTCCCCTTGCACAGTGATACGCCCACAAACAACATATACCCAGACAGTCCCATGAACACGAGCAACGTTATAAAAACATCCAGATTGTGGATAGCGCAGGAATTCCATTTACCACCATTATGCGCATCACATAGTCTATACCCAGTATAAAGCTGTCTCCGGTGGAGTTATAGGTTGATCACGATAGCATGTAGAAACTGCACGTGCTGACTCCACGTATAATGTGGTAAGTGAAGAATCTCATCGATTGCCCACGATACTGACCCAGAATGTCTCCCTGTGGTAGTCAACTGTGCACTAGTACTTTCTCAGTCATTTCGATACTGTTGTTTTGGAATTTTCATATTACGCGCTGATTGAGTGAACCGAAAACTTCCCAAAAAGATTCGATATATTTTACAGGAAAGTCAGCGCTCTTCATCATTGATCACATTAAAAAGTACAGTGATTCGTAGGTGGCATCGTCCAGGAACGTTTAAATGTCCCCGGGATGATTGCAATTTGCTTGATGTATGTGCATGCATCCAACTTCTATCATATTAGGTACGTATGGTTTCGGCTGGTTCAAACTGTGACTAGCAGCACTAGCGAGACATTGTTAACAGCCTCATCATTAGGGAAATCAGCGTTATAAATATCTGTTTGTTTTGGATAGTGTACAAAATTCATTATAATCATTTCGTAGCCACCGATCCAAGTGTTCACCTATTCGACCCATAATTTCTGCAGCTTCTTCAATCATTTCTTTTAGTTGAACTGACTCAAAGTTTGACAAAGAAGTGTTGTAGGCAAACGGGCCCACCATTACTATATCGTGACTGAAACCGGCTAGACCTTTGAGCAATTACTCTCCAACGGCAAAATGTGACTTACTCAAACCCGAAAATATCATCAAAATATTGGTAATGCTTACGCATCGCACAGCAATCCTAACCAGCAAATAACTCAACATGGAAGGCAATCTCATGTTTTAATACTTTTTGTTAAACTAAAAAAAACCTACACGAATACAGAAAACACTCGGTGGAACTTCAAATTTACCAGCCAAAGACTACTCCAGCACACTATAAATACACTGTAATATACAAAAAGCTAATATACCTAATATACATAGCAAAAGATTCAATGAGCACCTTTGCCGAACATTAATTAACATTTTAAGTTCAATTTATCTAGTGGTATAGTGTAAAAAAAAGTTTAAGTGAACACTCAATTAATGAAATTAATTATATTATGAACTTATTTATCGTATCGTATAATCTATTTGAAAACTCCTCGAACATAAGGTTCGGTGAAACTGTGCACTTTTCGTGCAGTATATATAAAATAAAATTGTATATTATTGTAAAATATTCTGCTTTAAACAAATAAAAAGTGTAAAAACCAACTATTACTGTCACAAATCACCAAAATTCATCATTGTCACCTGATACACTAGCAATAAGCTATTAAATTTAATGAAAGAATAGGTCACATTTCAGCAAGATATATTTAAAAAAAAGGTAGTGGAAGCATATAATTTCGAGTAGTCGAAGTCAAATCATTCCTAATTGAATTGAAAATAAGTGTGTACTCTACTCAGAAAAGTGACCCATTTTCGAACGGTTTTCGATAAATCGAACGTGAAATTTCTCAATTTTAAATAATTTATGAAGGAAAATGATACCTAACAATAAAATAAGTATTATATACTTTTATCTTTTGACTATTCAAATATAATATTATATTATTATGATTATTTATTAAAAGAAACAAATACATATTTATAACTCCTCACCAGCCACCAGTAATTTGTGGAGAAGAGGTTAAACAATATAGATTTTCTGCAAATTATATAAAAAAGGAACTAGTGACAGAAACCCCGAAATGATTATCTTTACCTGGAAAACAAGAATAGACAATAAATCTTGGCCCCATTCTAAATCATTCTTCTATTTGGAATGATACTATCAATTCAGCAATCAATCACGGTCGCCGGGATTTGCCTTTAGGATTTTCAGAATGTTACAGTTACTCCATAATCAATACAAATTCTTAACACCCCATTTTCCTTTGGTACTATGACATTGCCCATTTACTATACTTGACAGGTGAGATTATCTTGTTGACAATTCTTTTTCTACATCTTCTCTAAATCATAAAGGAACCGAATATTGAACAGCAAGTTTCTACATTTGGTTCTGCTTCATAACATTTTATCAATAATTAGTCGGACGATAAGATAATCTCAGGACATTTATTTTTAATTTCTAATAATAAATGTTCATTAAATTGTATTGAGTACGCATTTTGTATGACTTTATTTTCCGGGCTAAAACTCACGATGCTCAGATTAATTAGGTATTGTCTCCAGCTCGGATTGATAACTGAAAGCCATTCTCGGCCTAGAAGCGTCTTGTAGACACAACTTATAATTCCAGATTCCTATAAGTATTATTCCCAATTGTGACATCGACTGAAATGTTACCAATGGACGTTTAAACTTTGACCTTTTCTTTATACTCTTCTTTGGATATAAATGATGACGATGCGCCTGTGTCAACTTCCATTGAAACCTTCTGCACATAAACGTCTTTTGGGGGATCAAACCGATTCTCACCACATCGATTTACTACTTCAATATGATTAACGGTATTTGCTTTTTTTCTTTGCATAGAAATGACGTATTGCAATTGAAACATTTCCAGTATTGTGCCGGACACGGATTCAATGAATGGCAATAACCATGACGCCCACAAATTTTACAAGATGGTCTACGAGCTTCGGTTTGATTAAACGGCAGTTTTGTATTTTCATAATACGCCGTATTGTTCGAATTTAAACTGTAATTTTCATGACGAGACTTAAACAGCGCATTTTGACTTTGACTTTTCACATAATTTATATTTTCGGGGTTAATGGTATGGACATCTCCAAAATGTTCGCAATTATACAAAACTTTTCAAAGATTAGCGACTCTTACTCTTATTTTTTAATAACGTCATAATTTTGCCGAACTTCATTTGACTTGGTAAAATCGACACAGCAAATGCTTTAAGAACTTTATACATTAGGTCTGTTCCCGATACTTCAATAAAATATGCCGATTTATTATAAAATATTGTTCATTTCGATCGCGATACGTCATAAATCATTCACCAGGTACTAACGTGTCTACCGTCGGAGTCGTTTCTGTAGGAATGATTGGTTCAATGCCTACAGAAACGACTCCGACGGTAGATTTATTATCTATTAAATCTTTTTTTTTTATATCACTTGACTTAATCATGAACCCATTCATCACTTTCACTGATTCCTTCATCACTCGACATTTTTCATTTATTTGACTAACTCAACTCACTAAATTACTAAAAATACGTTATGACTTATTTCGACCTTTCTTTTTATACGACAATATGATTTAATTTAGACTACATTTTAATCCACCATTAAAATGTTTAAGATTCTTCTTTGTTAATTCACTACCCAAAATAGAATGCGTTACCGCTTACAGTTTCAGTTCACTTGCTTTTAGATTTAACAATACTATGTATATAGATATAAATAAGTTATACTGTGGTCAAGACTACATTACAGTATGTTGTAATAAATACAGGACACAACAACTTCCTATCTGGGGTCTCATCAGATCTATGTATATAGACACTTTGCATATTCTTCCTCTCGATAAGATAAGATATTAAACAAATAAATGTTCATTAAGAACTTTGGAAAAATGCGAATGCATATACGCTTATCAAATTTCTCGCACATCCAAATTGTAGGTTTGCTAAAGCAATTCAATTGCCATCGACGATATTTGCCTTCCAGATGACGGAAAATTGGTACAACAGGTTTTTATCTTCTTAAATTCCTTTTTAACATCGTTCAACAAATCATTCAATTGTTGATATTTATGAATGACGGTGTAGAGGACATCACCATCCCTTTAGTACTCGTATAGCTGATCCACAGCACAATGGGTCCGATCTGTGACCTGCGTGCGTCCGTTCATACTTAGAACGTAACTCCATACACACAAATCTATAGCTGATCCAAGTTGACACATTTTTATTATTCTCTTGGCCGTTTCTTGGGTGCTTTAGTGTATATTTCCAACGACGAAAAGGGTGATGTGGAAGATTCTGACCGTAATTCGTAGCAATGGTTTCCTACTTATTATACTGATGATGATGATGAAAATAAACAAATAGCCGGTTGACGAACTGACGCACAAACAAATTGACTTTCCCAAAATAAATATTTTGCGTTGGTACTTCCGAAATAGGCCAGCATATACTCGTTTATTAATAAAATTCTGACCCAAATGCCATCTTTTATTGCGAAATATACAATTGTGAACGCTGTGATTTGGTACCAGAATTTTAATTTGATTTATTGACATAACAAAGACGGGTTTGGTTTAAAATATGATGACTGATCAAATCAATAGGTCCTAATTACTCTAGGAACATAATTTATATAAAAATTGCAGAGCGGTTGAAAATAAATTATAGTGATTTAATAAGCATGCATGCAATTACAAATTCAACACATAATTTATAAATTTTATTCGACTTCAACTTATCAACTTGTTTACAGGATTCAACTACCATATTTGTTATATAAAACACATTAACATTTTTAGCATTTTTTAATAATTTCCTCTCATAAGGACTGACTAAGAAATAATGATAGTACTTGGAGTGATAGAGCGGTATTTAATGTATTTTGGGAAAAAATCGTTTTTAAGTTGACAAATAAAATGAAAGAAAATGATTTTGTGCCATTAAGAAGTAAAAATGACGTCAGAGTGGCAGACAACTGTGTACTCTTAGCTTAAATTAACCAAAATAATTTTATAGAAGGATTTAAATTATGAAAAAATCTTAATAATCATAAAATAAATTGATCAGTAAATAAATCTAAAAAAATCTATGCTTGGAATCAGGAAAAAATATTACTTTTTATAAATGGGACATGGTACCGTCGCTTTAATATTTCTTTTATACATTTTAATAGAGCGATAGTTTTTTTTAAATTTTGATATTCTTAAAATTAAGATTATCCACATTTACCAAGAAAGACACATTTTTCGAAAACGTAAAAACTCTGATGAATTAGAACCAGAACATCATTTAGCACATACAAATATTGCCTTATTTTATAAACACTTACAGTTATGGTAGCATGGTAACAGAACAGTATCATTCTCAAAGGTCTTCACGGTTGTGGGCACACTATTAAAGTTGCTGCTTCTCGGCAAACGATCACCCTCGACAGCAACAACACAAAAAACAAAAATACATAACACTGTACTCTGCAGAATAGATCGTTCACTGATCCTGGACATTTTCATTTTAATCAACATATTTATAAAAACACTAATTAACAATCACTTAGACACACATATAAATATAATCAATCAATCTCCTCCAACGCAACTGCAAACTGCAATTAATGCTCTAGAATCCGCCGTTCAAATTAATCCAATGATGCGCAACAGTTCTACGGTGATGCGATAAGATGATGCGAGATCACGATCAAATGCATTCGGCACGATCGAGCGTCTAACGTTGAATGAGAGACGCGCGTCGATGATTTTATTAGTTCTTTCTTCGGCAAAGACGCAAGCCAGCAGAGCATCAGCGCGCGCACGGTCGCACAAACGCAAAAGTGATTATTTGATTATTTTATTATTTGTCACCCGAGCAGCGCATTTACGCTGAATGGCATCATGGAAGTTTGTATGAATATTATATATGATATATACATATGTTTATAGTGTTGCATATATATATGTTATTATGTCTGTGTGCGACACACAAATAAAAAGTAATAAAAATTCTATTCAAGCAAAGAGGATACAATTCCCGTGCGAGCACACATATGCGATGGTTATGTTATTTACAAACGTGAAATAAAAGATATATATTATGCTATGTTTTACATTATGTGTAAACTAGGTACACTTTTCCCCGTGATTTAACTATAGAGATCACTCAGTAGCCAAAATAACCAATTGAGCATATAAGACTCTTGCCGGAGCCCGAAATTTATAAACACAAACACATTTATCAAGTAAAAAATAAATAAACTTGTACTGAAAGGAGGAGTGAGCTGCTAGTAGTCCGAACTCCGAAGCAAACAAAAGCCGCTCGATTTAAGAATGTGTCCGACGTGCGCTCGCGCGTTTATGAAAAGGCACTCGCGTAATTGAATTATTAACGGTGTTTGTATATGTATAAGTTATGTACACATATGTACAATAATAAAGTGTCCCATTGTATGTCTATTTGATCATATGCGCACAAGCGGGCAAATAAATAGTTATGTCCACAGGCATAGAGGCCAAACGCCTCTTGTAAGTGTCGATTTATAGTGTAAAAATAAATATTGTTAACGTATATAAATAGGTTTTTATTATGTAGTCATGGCTTAGGGTCATGCGGTCGAATTCGATATCTAATTTATTTATGTAAGAATAAGTGATTGTAAGTGATATTGCACGAGAAATATAATTATTAAGGGCACAGAGGTTTTACGATAGCATGCGCTTGCTATCTTACGTTTGCCATGTCAAAGAAAATATGAATATGTTCTTAGGGCTTATACGTCAAGACCACTCTAGTTGGCCAAGATGATTATAAAGTAATTAATGTGAAGTAAACTTACAACTAAAAAAAAAATTGCAATAAAAATAGAAATGTGCTCTGATGAAAAAATGCAGGCATAAGTCCGTTTTCACGTCCGAATAATAATTATTATTAGAATTATTCTCTTGGAGCTAAATATAATTTTCGGTTTAGATTAAAAGCTAGTGAAGATTTTTTTGTTTTAATATTCGACTAAAGCAATAAGCTTATATCTTAGTAGTGTAAGAAAAGCATCACATATATTTGGAACGGACAGCTCTTATCATCCATCGAAGTGTAAGGTATAAATTTCAGGACGACTCACTTCATTGCCATCGCTGGGCGAAATCGGGCAGTGTTTTTTTATTATCTATTGATATATATGTTACAATATATACATTTTTTACTGTGTTATATAATTATAATAAATAATATAATACATATTAGGTTGAAAGACAAAATGTCCATCTTGAATTGGTCTGGAATTCACCAGTTCTGATCTTCATTGAAAGTTTGTGTAGAATTATGGGAAAGCTAGGTCTTTATATCCCCGGAATTAAAGTATTTTAACAAAAATAACAAGATTTACATATTGTAGAAAAACATATCTATGAGATTTGCAAATATGACTTGATTTTTCCTTCTGGGAACATAATTTTGACGTTTACTATTTTGGAATACCTTTAACTATGTGCATGAATGTGTTCGGGTATGTCAATGTTAAATAAAAAAACAAAAAAAATGTCATATTCGAATATATAGCTTTGGATGTGAACTGCACCGTTTACAAACGAAAAATGAAGATGGAAAGGTGGCGACTTAACTATGGGAGCCACTGCACCTGTGATCATCGATACTTCTGTGATAATCTTCCAACGCTGTGATACCTAAACGAAAAAATCTGTAAAACCAGTAAATTGTAATTCATTATCATCAAATTTAATTATTTATTATCAAAATGTTTGTGGTTTAAGATCTAAAACCAAAGAATTTTATCTGTTGAGCTCGTCATGCAATTATGATGTTATAGCACTTACGGAA
>JANSTU010035511.1:0-25524 GCA_027564075.1 Bolitophila hybrida
CTGGACCTGGCTTTTTAATGGTTTTTTTTATGTGTTGCCGCTTGCAAAATATAGTTGTATAAATTAAATAATTGATTTTTTTGCCGCTTGTGTTTTATTTCTCTCTTTTTTCTTTAGTATAATCATTAGTTTGCTCATGGTATGAATCACGGGTGCTTGGCGTAAAATATGAAGGTATGCTTGGATTAAAAATGGTGCGAATAGCGGGTATTTTATTTTGGTCACTTTCACGCATGTAGACATATATTTTTTTGTAAATTTTCCCGCACTTTTTTGAAAATTCATACATACTTAATACATATGCATTTATGCATTTTCCTGTTTTAGTATACACAACAAGAGTTGTGTGAAGCATACAATCGGCATCCTACAATGTCATCCGATCGCTGCGCCAACGTGCATAACAATTTCCTATTTCTTCAGCGGCATGGTTTACCAATTTTTATGTTGGCGATATCCTTTTTGGAACGGACAATATTAATGATCATGTTTTGCTTCTCAAGAAACTCATCTGTATGTTATCACTTGGCTAAATAGGGCACTAATCATCCGCCTTTTTCCGCTTTTCGCTTCTATACTCATTATTAAAAGGATAATAATTCAAGATGTCTGGAGACATGAAATTGCCTGGGATGAGCATGAGAGATACGCTAACTTTCACAAAAACGCAATGCAAATGTTTTATTTTAACGTTTCGAGATGGTTGCAATTTTCGCGAGTTTCATCCCCAGAGATACATGTTTTCTCTAACGCATCTTACAGCGGGATCTCGTAAGAAATAATCCTCGGCGGATTGAAACTTTTTGACAGTTATATACATAATCCTGTGGGCGTGACGTTTAAACATTACGCCCACAGGATATTGTGAATAACTGTTGAAAAGTTTCAATCCGCCGCGGATTGTTTATTACATGATTCTGCTGTTAATGTGCCTTCGGAGCATGTGCTTACCTTAGGACCATCGACCCAGAGGGTATCGTGCAATTGATTCAATCTAGAAATCGTGTAGACTATTCCTCGTCTGGAGCTCACATTTTGGACCGTTGTTAATAGATTGGTCACCATTATTAAACATTCATCATTGTTGGTGTTATCCAAAATTCAAGCGTTTTAGCGATAGAAATCAAATGCCAATAATAGTTGGAACGTTCCTCGAAATTTGTTCAGCTACTAAGGATAACGCATCCAAGCGAGCCTGTAAAAATAGATTCATTCCTGACACAAGTCAGGTTCTACCCATCATTGTAACCGAACTAGATATGGACAATTGGATTCAGGAAGAGCAGGCACGATTTTTTTTTATGGAGAAGTCCAGGCTCTTCGTTTGAAGAAAGAGATTCCAAACAACTCTCTGATCAAGGGACTCTGCCCACATACATAGGACCATGCAAGATCATGAGAGTTGGAGGCAGACTTCAAAACGCAAACATTCTCGATAATAAGCATCTTGTTTTATTGGATCGATCATCAAGATTCTGCTCTGCTGATTGTTAGATAGGCACACCAACGAGCTCTTTAGTTGTCAACCGCAACTAAAAATGTCTGGTCACGGGAGTCCACTTCGCCACACTCTTATACCAGAGAAAGAGGTCGTCCAACTTTTCGAGGGGCACCATATGTCTTGCAAATCGAGCTATTCATTTGGATATCAGTCTATCCGTGGACGCCTTCCTACAAACTTTTGCTCGTTTCACTAGTCGCCGTGGCTCTTGTAGAGAGCTTTGGAGCGCCAATGGGACAACTTTCGTAGGTATTAATGACGAGCTCCGTCGAATCCGCAAAGAATGGGGAAATGAATGGCCGCATAAGCAGCTAGCTAATTATGTCACAACTTGGAAATTCATCAGTCCAGGTGCTCCACATAAAGGCGGCATCTGGGAAGCAGGGGCCAAGGCTTTACAAACACCATCTCCGAGTAACCATCGGGACTCGTCGATTGAGTTTAGCTCCGGGGTCCGGGGTCTGTATTGTGGACTCAAATGTCTATAGGACTATATAATGGTATTGTGTATTTAAGACATAGCAATAATATAGATACAGCGAATGTCTGTAAGACTTTGTTCGAACAATGGGTCTGAACACATTATACGGCAAATAAGTCCGGTAATGTATTATATCAAAGGTTCAAAAGCCCGCATACACAAACCTTTGCGTCTGGACACAATTCGATAATGTCTCAAAGGTACTTGTACAGCACATTACAGTGTGCACTAGAGTGGGTCGATTTTTAAAATTTGGAATTTTCGTTTACGGGTAGGCCCAAAAGTTGCAAATTTTGGCGTTTTTGTTTGATTGTTTGTCATGGATATACCTGAAAATTAATTATTAATTAATCATTGTAATGTTAATTATCAAGAGCACAATGGTCTGATCTTTGACCTTCATGCGTCCGTTCTTACTTAGAACGTTACTCCATACACACAAAATATAAATAATAATAATGGCGAATATATTTTTTTGAATATTATAATATTGTTATACGAATCAATTTTATTATGTCAAAAATAACAATTAGAAACATTTTTAGTTATCATATAGATCTCGGTATTATTATAAATTGCCGAAAAACTCTAATTATTATATAGACGAAAAAATGTCAGCGCATTAAAAATTATATGACAGTTCTCACTCATTTTTTTCGAAAAAAATTAACCTAGCTTTAACATTATAATAAAATAACATGTTCATATATTATATCAGTGTTACTTTGCTCATACATATGTTACATTAGGTTTCATAAATATTATAAAAACGTAACATTTACGTATAATTAGCAACTAAGTTGGCAAAGTTACATAAATGAAACATTCGTAATATTAAAGGTGCGCTTTAAGCATTTGTCACGTTATTTGTAAAAAAAAACTAATTATTACAAAAACATATTAGTTACATAACAAAGATTTAAATATATTATATAGTAAAGTAAATTAACATTTAAAATAATAGGGTGTCAAAAAAGTCCTGCGGTATTTTTATCATCCGATTTAAGTCAAATATGCACCGTTTTGTTCAATGACTAGTTCCCAACGAGATGCCAACTTCAATTTGCCTCTCTTATAGAAGCTCGCTTCCCTATTGGCAAAAAACTTGGAGAGCGAGGTCCGGACTATACGGTGGATGCAAAAGAACCTCCCATCTGAGCTAGCAGAGCTTCTGGCGCGTCACCAAAGATGTGTGTGGCCTGGCGTTGTCCTGATGGAAGACTATTCGGCCTCTGTTGCTCATAGATGGCCTCTTCGGCATAAGTGCTGCCTTCAAGCGGTCCAGTTCTTGGCAGTACAGGTCCGAATTGAGCATTTGGCAATAGGGGAGCAGCTAATAGTGGATGATTCACTGCCATTCCCACCAACACACAGCAGAACCTTCCTGGTCGTCAATACGGGCTTGGCCACCGTCTGGGCGATTCAGCAGCGGTTCGCATGCGTCGATACGGTCAAAGATGTTTTTCTGCGTTAATTCGTGTGGCACCCACACATCGAGCTTCTTTATGAATCCAAGCTTCTTCAAATGGTTTATAACGGTTTGATGACTCATGTCATCATTGTCGTAGTTGTACTGTAAAATATGTCGGATTTTATCTTTATTTTGATCCACTTTGCTCCACTCCACTTTTATAACATATGTTACAATAATGAATTGGTAATTTCAGTAACATCAAAGTTAGTTACGAAATGTTATGTTAGAATAGTTAGTAATACGTATGTAACATCTTAATTTGCTTCTTGGGATTTAGTGCAAAATTCGACAAATTTAAAGGAATATACACATTGTTTTGATTGGACTTTGAAATAATTTGTAAAATAATAGCACACGTTAAAAATATATCCAAAATTCTGGCATCAAGACTTTGCGTGTGTGAAACTGTTTGATTGGATCCATAATTGTCATCTCCAATAAGCTAAAGTGCAAGAGGATCTCTCAAAAAAGTTCTCAAACTTAAAGAAGATATTGATGATATCCACATAAGTCGCTCATACTAAAAGTCGCAGCCAGTCGAGCCGGCCAGCCGCCGAAAAAGTTGACCACTAAATCTAAATACACTAAATAGCCTTAACCGGCCGGCCAGTTAGAATGCCGAAGAAAATAAAAAAATGAAAATGAAAAATTTAGAAAAATATATATTTATTAGGACTCATATAAATAATAATAATAATTCCCACCACCGAAAATGTATCTCCGTCTGACAGCAATTTAACCATCGTCAAAGTTGTGCCAGATTAAGAAAAAAGTGCAACTGGTGCCTTCCCAGAAGAAAAAGGGTAATTAATAATTAGCAACTAAGTTATTGATTTTTCTTTAACAAAATTCCATGGTGAATAACTTTCTCATTTAAAAATAGCACTTTTTTAGAAGAAACTAGTGAAAAGTGCCTATTTACCACCTTTTTTTAAATTATGAACATATTCTCTACAACTTTAAATATAGATATATGTTTTTGATCAAAACGTGAAAACAATGGAAATAAAATCTAAAAACAGACCAAGCCTCTAAATCCAAGATGATACTTTTTGCATCTCTAAGAATTGGTGGGGGGATAAGTCTGCTTCATATATTAAAAATAGTATATGTCGCAACAAAAAAAAAATATTAAAAATAATTGGTTTCTTGTCTATATATTTTGTAGTTCCAATAAGATATATATCAGCATAAATACTGAACGGTTTTTTATTTTGACAACAAAACACAAACAAATATTTGGGTGAAATAAATCCTTTAAGGGTGAGAGAGTGTCAGAGTTTGGCGATAGTACACCAATTAACCCCATCCCCTGTTTCCACCCATCCGACCCTAAATATAAACATTTTACTGAGAACTTATGATTTTAATTTTAAAACTGAATGTTTTTCCGCTCTTCGCGATTATTTACTATGAAAAACCAGCATCAGCCGTCAGCCGCCAGTCAAATATTTCGGCTTCAGCCGAATTCGAATAATTCATAATCGTCTGCTTCAGGCGTAGAAATCAAAAGAAGGATCTTCAAAAATTATATCGCTGCCGTGAATGAGATTCTGCAACCCTCCAGCAAACTACTGTGAATGTAGTGCTTCCTGCGGACGTCTTCTTAATGCACAACTATTCTACAACCAAAAGCATCCCATTATCCTTCCAATGTGCGATCATCAGTGTTGTTGATGGAAAACAACCTTCCACCCTATGAATTGGCCTAAGGGACGCGTAGTAGAGACTCACCCTGGAAATAACCTCTATATAACACCATCCTAACAAATGTCATTAAACGTGTATTTTTACAAATCACAATCTTTGATGACTGATTATTTTTTTTCCTTGATGAAAAATTAATGCACATTCTTTTGACTAAATAAATATGTTTATTAACATTATCGCCTTTAAGTATTGTTTTTTTTTATAGAAAAAGTAAGTACTTTCTTAATTTAGTATAGACCTGTTCCTTGTGTGCTCGATTCCCTTTCCTTGAAACTTGAAAGATCAATGGATATCAATAACATGTTGCGGTTAAGCGGCTGGATTTGTTAAAAATATAGTACATCAAAAGAGTAATGAATCACTTGAAAACGGTTGAGGATGACCGAGAACAGCATATCCAGTTAAGCAGAGGATCAAAGAACTTTTTATTCATTGTGGGCGTCAGAAATTCAAGATTCTGGGATTCACTTTCTTCATCGGTATCTGAAATAATTGTCATCTCCTGCAGGCTAAATGTGTCGCTTAAATCTCGCTTCATAGATGATTTCTGTTTAACCGGGTAGTAGGCTAGCTCATCGTCATCATCGTCACTGGAAGAGCACTAATATTTATATACATTTATAGGAGCAAACAAGCCGAATTACCTGTTGTCAGATTTGTAATGTACTAGAGGAACATTCTCTTGGTATCCGGGAATCTGAAGACGATTTAGTGGAATTAATGTGGACACTTTAGGTTTTGGATCCTGAAGAAAAATAACAAAATTACATAATATCATGATCAAATGTTCAATCTCACTGTTCTATCTAAACTAAAACTTTGTTTAGCTCTTTCCATTTTAAGTTCTAACTTTCGTTGTAGCGTACGACAAGATGCATTCTGTGACGATGTGGCTTTGCGGGTTACTAATGTTGTTGGGGTGCATTTTGATTGTGATGCCTTGTTGTGTTGTAGTTCATCGGTGCCCTTGACCTGAACAATGTCCTCGGTTCCTTTGAAAATGACGTCGAAATTGCTCAGCGATTCATCACTTTCGGTCAATTGATGCTTTGGAATTACCTACGCAGTCAGTACAAATGAATATTTAATTTTGAATGATACAAATAAACCACACCACCGTCACGAATTCCATATCCTCCGAGAAGCTGCTCACCAGACCCTTATTGTCACAACAATCAATGCCACTATCTTCCATGGATAATAATTATATTATATATTATATAGAATAAGCGTCAGCTGTGGTACACTAAACACTAAACATAAACAAGAACAGCCATATTCTTGTTATCGATTTTTCCACGAACTGCGACAGTAGGGAAATTCGAGTGCGTTTGATGTTTGTGCGATGTGGCAGGGTTGTGCAAACCAAAAGAAAAATCGATTTAATGAAAAAATAGTATATTTTTGAAAAAATAACTTTCTGAACAAATATTTATATTATTTAAAGATTAGTCTATGTTTAACGTCAGACATGCACCTTGTAGAACCCAATGACTGAGGTGCTCCTCTGTTCGGAGATCAGCCACGAAAACCAAACCGACACCCATGGCATTTCGTCGCTGGGACGTTGTGTAGACGGGTGTTTGGAAGGTATTCTAACAAAAGAGTAGACATAAAAGAAATTACTTGTAAATAAGATATTATTTTACCTGTAACTTTAGCCGATGCACTTCAATCGGAATCACGGACAAGATCGGCAATGGTTCCACCAGAACTTTTGGCAATGAACGAACAAGACAGTTTTTCTCGGCCGACCATCGGGCACCTTCTAGGTAAAGTCCAGTTACATAACATCCCTTTGAAAATAAGAGATTTTATTTAAAAAAAAGAATACGAATGAAATCGTGACTAACAGTTTCCGCACGGACCTCCACATCGTCGGGATGCTTGAACTGAGTAACAGTTGTGAAGAGCGTCGATCGATCCAGTGGCCATATGTTTTTGCGACAGGCAATCTGACCATTTATTTTATTTTAGAAAAGATAGATAATAATAAATGATTTTATATCGGATTTTATAGAATACCTGAACTAGAGCTGTTAGATAACTTTCGGGAATCTGCAGACCAGATAACCAGATGACCAGCGGCTCACCAGATGCAGACCAGTATTTATATTGATCGGCACGGCGCTGCAAAAAACACAAATTATATATTTTAAAGAAATCTGTTTAACAAAACGCTATACCTTCAGATGATCCATCCATGCACCTAATTGCATGCAAGTCGCTGGTGCAAGTTTACGCCAGTCAGCGGGCAATTGTCCATTAAACAGTGCTCCTGCGATATTGTCCAGTACAACGTCCATACCAATTTCACCAGCAATTGCCTTACGCAGAAGTAGCAACGTTTTTTCTATGCGTTCGACAAGTAAATTGTAGCGCTCTAGTTCCTGGAGTAGTACAACACCAGTTGGCGTTAGATTCATCTGCAGTGCTTTTCGGATGCGCCAGATTTCGAAAGGCTTCGGCATTTTTTCCAAAATATCTGCGGCTACGCTGTCGATAAAGTCATCACGACTGATACCACCCGATACGTCTCCTATAAACAGTTTCAGTTTTAAGATTAGAAGTCTAGATAAGTTGCAATAGCGTACAGTATACAATAGTAACGCCAGTATTATATATAAAACCCTTCAAATGTCATTCACTGTAAACACTTATTCGGACTGGCGTAATAAAACGTACACACATAAAAATCATATTAAAACACAAAGATGAATTTAGTGCATACAGCAACCGCAACAAACCAAACTAAAAGCCTATCAAATGTCAATGTCGACTCTACTACACCAGGCGCACGAACAACACAAACACTACAAACCTTTTCTATCCCATTTTTTTACTATTCCAATATAATTAATAAATGTTAAAATTAAATGAAATTTATAAAATAAATTTTGTTTCATAATAAAAAATCACACATACCTGTCTGTGGCTGCAATTCGATGAGATGCTCCCAGACATCTCGTACAGCCAAAGTATAGTAACCAATTTCAGCGTTCGGATGTAGTCCAAATACTTCTGGTGAGTTCGTCAGTGGAAGTCCATCGATAGCCACTGTGGTAATATAATATTTTTTATAAGAAATTAAAATATTTATATAGAAAAACATACCTATAAACTCTTCCTTGGTCACAGCCTCGGCGGGTATAACATAATCAACGTTCTCATCCTGGAAGAAATGGAATGGCTGGAATTTGTCAAAGATAAAGTCACCCATGTACTCGTCCATGTAGATCTGCACAATGCGTCGATCGAAGTCATCAATTACACGACCACCATACATAACCTACAAAACATAAATATTGATCAATTTGGTTTTTATAACATCATTTTAAATTAAATATAAAACAAAATTGTAAATTGGATCCTAGAAATCGAATTAAAAATTAATGTAAATGCGGCACCCATCGAGATCGTAGACGTTATCCTCCGTGGTAGCCGTTGTGAAGGCACCTAGGCATGGCTCATAAAAAACCTACGTGCGACCACATTGAAACTCGTTAAATCAATTTTTGATGGTCGCCATCGAAAGAAAAGAGTCACCTTACACATTAGCTGTTCAGAATGGTGGAAAGTGACCTTCGGCATTTTGGTAACCGTCATAATGCTCCTGCATTGACTCCTCACTGCTGAACATGTCCAAAGATCGTGATCTACCATTACATATGTATTGCAAATATAGTGGATTTTCATTAATATTAACCCTTAAGGCTATTACGAAGTGTCCGTAGTTATTTTCTATACACTTGCTGGCTTGGAATAATGCTTAAAGCTCTGCGTCAGTTAGTTTTTGTTTGGTATACATATCTGATAAAAACAGACCCACTGTTGAGCGCAAGGGCTTTGTTCAGATTATAAGGGTAAAACGCAGAGATACGATTCCTTTTTTAGACAATAGTCTCGGATTCTTGTCTAGAAGCAACAGAATAAGAAATTTCGGAGACAGTTCGAAAAGGATTCTAAGAGATCTTATTTACTTAGATAGGTATGAGGTAATTTAAAATTTAAAAAAAATAAATACGCATAGAAGAATGTGTGTTTTATGTTTGATGCTAGGAAAATAACAATAAGAAAATCATAGCTAAGAGTGTAAAATTTTTACAATAGGTAGAATTTATGCCAAAGATCTTTGATACTGTATAGCTTTATGTGAGAATTACGAAAAATGTGCATTTTTATTATTGAAAAATATATATAAAGTACCATTCTGTCAATTTGTTGTGACAGACTAGAGAATTTAATTAGTTTAAATACGAATTGCTGCTTGTAAGAAAGTATAACTTATACTCAATTTTCTGGGTACACCTGGACCTGGCATTTTACATGCGGTGTTTACATAAAGTTTTCCGCTTGCAAAATTTAATTAATGAATTTGCTTGCCTTGAAGATTTTCAAAAAATCCCGGTACACATAGACCAGGTTTTTCGGATAATTAATATTTGATTAGTTATTATTTAAAAAAAAAAATGTTGAATTAGTGTTGGAAATTCCAGGTACACCATGACCTGGCGTTAAAAACGAAGTGTTTGCACATATTTGCGTTACCGTTTGTAACGATATAATATATTTTAATTTACTTTCTATGTGTACACCCGGACGTGGCGTTATAATCGAGATGTTTGCACGTATTTTGGGTCGCCGCTAGCATCAAAATAATATCATTTAATTTAATTTCTATTTTTATGAGCGCGCTTCGAGTTTTGTGTGTTGTGTGTGTATATTATGTGTTTATTTGTATCAGTACACACAACGAGAACCCAAATTGCAGAGCTTACTCAATTTTCATCACCCTTAAAAACACTTCATAGTTTTATCCGACATTATACAGACATCACAGTTCTGAACCGTCAGAACATTGCTTTCAACGGACATCCAGTGGTGTCTAAGCCTAGACGTCTCTCTCTCTCTCGTAAAGCTGGAAGCTGCACGCTCGTAATTTGATTTTTTTACTAAAGCATGGTATTTGCCAAGCTTCGAAAAGTAACTTCTCAAGTCTATTACACATGTTAAAAAAATCTGATGGATATATATATATATATATATATATATCCCTATTCGGGACATAGGGCATCAACGAATCAACAACTATTCGGATGCGGACTTGAACAATCACTAGTCAATTGGCTACAAACAACGGACACGAGTTGGATTTTGGAACGTTCGGACTATGTTTGCAGGTGGGCGACGCAAACAAATCATGCGAAGATTACCGTGCATTAAATTCGAAAACTCTTCCAGATCGTTACCCAATGCCTTTCTTACAGTATTTGTCTCATATCCACCTTGCCAAAACAATATTTTCAACAATCGATCTTCAAAGAGCCTACCACCAGATTCCAAAAGAACATAAATGATGTTCTCCGTGGTCTCGATTTCGTGTTTCCTTATATGGACGACATCTGATTAGCATCAATAAACACAAACACAAGGTTTCGAAGGGAGGTGATTGAGAAGATTCACGCAGTATTTAATCCGGGTGTAAACGGCAGATCTACGTTGGTACGCTCACGATTTATTTCGAGCAAAGGTACATAGACACAACAAAACTCTCGTATCGAATTTTGTATCGCCAGGTCAGCAATTAACTCATATAAATGTAGACATAGTGGGTCCTATGACAGTTCCAGAGATAACCGCTACTGCCTAACTGTAATAGATCGATTTACTCGATGGCCGGAGACAATCTGGATGGGTAGCGTGTTTCGGCGTTCTCATAAACATCACCACGTACTTGGGTAGACAGTTCTAATCAACGGTTTTTCGGGAACTATATCGGAAACTCTTGGCGTCACCCACCTCAAAACTACGCCATACCATCCACAATTGAGAGGTTCCATCGGACGTTAAAATCTTCGAACATGTATCATCAAACTTCCGATTGGTGTGACCTCCTGCTCATTGTTTTGCTGGGTCTTCGAACCACCATCCAGACAAACATAGCGACACCATCAGAAATGGTTTTAGGAACTACACTGCTTTAACGGGGATAATTCATTGGTTCAAATAGTACTAAAGTCAGTGAACATGTCAAAGCTTATTGAGACACAGCCTATCCGTCACGACAGCCGAGCCTCCTTCGTACAAATAAGCTTATACACGGCCACGAATGTGTTCGTGTAGAAGCTGTCAAAAAAAAAACTCTGCAACCACCTTCTACTTTTACTTACTCGCACATCTTTGAAGTAATATACAATTATACACAAAGTACACATACATGCACGTTAACGTGCTGTTTGATGTTTTTTTTCAAACATCTGATATCCTGCAATATTTACATTCCAACTCGCATTCCAAACGAAATTCGAGGCCCTTAGCGTTCCAAAATTATGTCAATTTTTCATTATTTATTTTTAGTTTAAACTTAATATTAGAGGTGGTCAGGCCGATAACCCAACGCAACGCAAGTCTCAATATTGTTCCATTGTTTCACTAATAAGAATATATATTATATTGCATATGTTTTGTTCTTACCTCTCCGATCAAATACTTAAGACTGTTCCAGGGAATATTTGAGATCTTTGTACGTAATGCTTTGGTCAGGTAGGTATTCAGAATTTCAACACATACATTGAAGTCTGTCTCATTGAAATCATAACAAATATTCCAGCCGAGTTTATCGTACTTTCGACGTTCTTGTACGACAGCATGAAAGAAGGCCAACACAAAGACCAGTGGCTTGTAGGACCAGTGATTGCATGCGTCCAGCGATTGTTGTCGCATCTTAAAGTATGTCGAACGTAGGTTGAGTTTAAGTCCGTTCGGTGGTTCAGTTACCACTGAAAGTATACAAATTTAATAATTTTATTATTTCGAGGAAAATATAAACACAAACCTTTTAGAGATCGCTGTAAAATACCAATAGGAAATGTTGGCGTTGGATCAGTGGTAATCCACAATCTAAAGTCCGGATGTGGTTTCTCAATCTTTTCTAATATTTTTTCGAGTCGTTTCATGAAAGACACAAGCAAATGCCCGTTTTGCAGCATAAGCCACTGACCACGACCTATTGCCACGTCTAGTAGAGCTAAAGCCACCTAAGAAAAAACAAAAATTATCAATAAAATCGAACTAGATTTTTTTCAATCAAAATACAAACATTTTCCTGACCCTGACCCAGCGAAATGTGTCGGAATTTTCCTTCGCCAGCACCACTACGTTCGGCCAGTTTCATAAGATCACTCGTTGGATCCGAACCAGGACTAAGAATAAATACCACCGGAATCATTGCGGTGCTTTGCTCGTAGATCGCATCGAAACTGATAACCGGTGGTGTTATATACTCCTCACCCATTGTATCCGAAATATACGTGTTAATGGCTCGAAAGACTCTGTCCACACGGAAGCAACGCAGGAACATGAGACGCTGAAATATTTAAATTATAGAAGTTAGGCTGTGATCAGAATTTTATGTGTGAGCCTACATGAAACGGTTTCATTTTCTGATCATAGTTTCCGGGATACGGAGCTGCTTCGGGCTGCTCTAGATCATACCAATCTTTCCATTCTGGAATATTGTGGCCAATGTGATCGGAGATTCCTTCGAATATATCGGGAAAGTCGGCTTCTACCTTCAGCACATCCTGCCAACCTTTTTCGGTGATCCATGGCACTGGACACTCTTTTAAGCTCTTCTCCAGTGTCACCGATCCTTTAATAAAGAATTCAATCTCAGACTGCAATAGTTTACCTTCGCTTTGCTGTAGTTTATTGGTCATCTGAAGTGAGAACAGCAGCTTGTGCTTCTCAAAGATGCCCGTGCAACCGTAGTCATAGACATTCTTCGTCAACGTATTTATAATATTATTTAAACGTCTCGAGAGTATTGTGTCCGGAATGGACTTACGCAAAGAGTACGAGAAGACGTCCAGGTAAGAGCTCAGTGAATACTGATACATACTGTTCACGGTAGCCATGTCGGACAGAACAAAAAACAGATTAGCACCACGCTTGGCTGCTGGTCTGTAACCATCACGTAGAACTTCGATATCTATGGCAGTTTTCTCGGCAAGTTCAAGCTTAGCACTGACCTCGGCCGCTTTGGTCTTTGTGTTCTCGAGTGTGTCGATTAGTTCGACATTGTCCAGCATATTGCCTGTAGATGTGGCCAACTCACGCAGCAATGAATCTTCGAGCTGCTGAAGTAGCTGTTTATTGGTACTGGTCTCAGCAATAAGGGTTTCACGCTGTTCTTCGAGATCTGGACGCTCGGAACGGACAACTACCGAAAGAAGTTGATCTTCGAGACCGGACGTAGTTACAGTATAGTTGATGACGGCCGCCTTGGCGTACGCAGCTGGATCAAAATTTGGGTTGGCCAGTTTAGTGGTCAGGTACATGCGGAAGTTTGAGTCTACGTCTACTTCTTTGTCACCGAGTAGAAGAAACGTTCGACCGGCAAAAGCTGATAATAATTATTTAATTATTTCACTAGAAATGGTATAAAAAAAAATTAGTACTTTTGATATTTTTCTCTAAAACATTATCAATCACAGGATCTATGTAGTCATCTACATCCTGAAACAGGACAGGAATTCCATACATAATGGCCATTTCCAGTTGTTTCAGAAAATCACTATCGCTGAATGTTATAATCTTAAGATTATTATGTGCCTCTCGTTTTTTAATCCACGCCAAAGCCTGTTGCTGAGGATCAATGCAAAGAGGAAATCGAGAAGCTCTCGTGGTCAAGATACCGTTCTGCACGGATAGTTCATCAGGCGGTAGACCCTCGGAGGTCCATCTAGTAATTAAGACGAATATTGAATAATTGTTTATACATAGTGAAATAACGATATATACGTGCTAATCTCAACATCATTACTCAAAACTCCATCGATTTTAAACGGTAGACTAATCGGAATCTTTTTATTGATGATATCTTGCAGCCAGTCATCGAAGACCATTTCTTTGCGAAACTCCCACGAGAAGGCAGGCGTGTATGCTAGGAATGAAGCAGAAATCAGACATGTTCCAATTGTGTTATCCTTCTCATCGTGTAGATTAACTAGATCGATGGCCCAGCGTTTTTTCTCTGAACTCAGACCGGTAATAAGTTTATCGGCAGCACTCTAAATGTAAAGTTTAAGTTATTTTATATAAAGCAAAAGAAATAAATCCAATATACCAAACGTCGTTCGGCCTCATCCAGTCGATCTTGAAGTTCTTGTTTCTCTTTTATAGAATTAGCATATTTCTGATTAAGGTCCGTCAGAATTTCCTCGAGCTTACTAATTTCTGTTGTTAGTTTGTTCAGAGTTTTCACTTGCAAATCGAGTTCGGTCTCAAGTGCTTGAACGCGCTCCTTTTTTGGTTTCACCTCTTTGAAAACATCGCAATAACCCAGAACGGCTCGAACGAACTTAAGCAAACCAAATCCAGCCTTGGAAATGCTCTGCATGTCGTCCAACTTTGAACTTTTCTTCATGTGACTCCGACAGGCTGCCACCTGCTTCGGTGTTATAATATCACAGTTCATTTCGAGAAGACTCTTTAGAAAACCACCTTCGGACATCATTCCTTTGGCTGATTTCCATGAAATCTCTTTGTAGCCTTTTATGATTGCCACACACTCGCACACAACCTGTACGGCTTCCGGTGGAGTGGCAAAACTTCGAATTTCAGTAATATCTGATTTATTGAGATCTTCCAGTGCTAATCGGGCCGTTTCTAGAGCAGGCAGTGCCAGCATTAGTACTTCTTCAGCTTCGCTTTTCTCGATAGTGATCACTTTGCTTTTTTGTTCCACTTCGACCTGTTTCTCGGATGCCTGTTCTTTTTTCTTGTTCGCTATCTCTGTGGCTATAAAACAATAAATATATTTTGTTAATTATACTAAATTATTTATCGATATATCATTTTACAGGATTGAATTCCAATCAACATTGTTTCGCACTTCTCTGCTGCTGCCATAACATTAATTTGCTGCTCCTCGACCAAAACACTCAGCAATTCAATTTGTTCAGCTGCTTCGTCAATCTTGGCTATACCTTCGGCTAATCGATTACACTGGGCAGCAATAAAAGTATTCTTCTCTTCTGCAATATTCCTTAAAATTAGCAAAAGTAGACAATCTTTGAAATGTCTATACCAATCAACTTCAAGTACGTATTAATATAGTCCAAATAGTGCTTCGGCGTAACAAAATTATTTCGACGTAACTTCTGCAAGAACTGAAGGGAGTACCAGACTAGACTACGATGAACGTGCACCACATGATCGACAATCGATTCTTTATGTAATTCCGGTATGGCAGGATGTTCGGCTAGGAATTTTTTGGCCACAGCAAAGAGTGCCTGCGCAGGCCATGGGTATATCCAGTCTATCGAAGTGCTGCCAACTAGACCCGGAAAGTTACGGCATCGATTTCGCAAAGATTCACCGGCTGGAGACATGCAGAGCACAACATGTAAATTTTCGGCACATCGACTCAGGAAGAATGACCAGACACTATCTCTGTGATTTATAAAATAAGTATATTATTTAATTATATTATTATTCTAAATTCAAGAATACCTGGATACACTGTAACCACTCTTTTCTGCATGCTCCCGGCATGAATTAATAACAGCATCCTTTTCATCATCCGTAAACAGTGCTGGTACTGTACCAGCGGTCAGAATGTTGTTGATAAGCTCCAGAAATCCTTCCTCAGCAATCTGAGCTGCCGAAAACATGAACACCGTTTTCTTGTTATCCACACCGATTTTATTGTACAGTATCTTGAGATCTTCGCGAAACTGCAACTCATTGTAGCCTCGACTTAACGTTATCTCGAAGTTCTCACATTCTGATTAGTTAATAAGTAAATGAGTTAATTGATCCATAACGTAGTAAGAATTTTTTATACCAGCTGCAAATCCAGCCAGTTTTGTTATGGATTTTTTGCCAGAGCCTCCGATTCCGACCAGCAGAACGTGACCACTAGAATCAATAATTAAAGCACAGATTTTTAAAATATTACTATTATCTTCACCGATTCATTCGCAGTGTTCGATGTACTCTAGTTAAATGCTCTAGACAGTCCTCGAAAAGCACCAGACTAAGTTTACCAGATCGTTCATTATACTCTTCAAGGATCTGCAAAACAAAAAAATGTTATGAAACACACACAAATTATTACATTTAAATGTAAAACGCCACCTCTTGAAAAAGAAAGAATATTGCCTCATAGTCTAATAGGTCTTCATAGAATCTAGGCTCACTCTCGTTCACTGCATTCCGGTAGTCGCCGAATAGAAGTGGATTCCGAAGTGTGTACTCGTTAATGGGTACTTCAATTATTTCCTCGGCATCTAAAAAGTAGTTGATAATTCAGTGAGTTCTTAATAATTTGTAATTTTAGTATTCTGCTTAAGTTTACCATAGCACTTTTTTTAAGCCTTTAAGGCTGTCTACCACTCTTCCCCATAAACTATATAAATTAATCACGTACTCCCGGTTTTATATACATATATATTTTTGCGTCAACCCCTACTGACCGTTTATTTATTAATGGTAAAAAATAAATGAGGATGGATTGATGAGGCTATTGGATTTTGGATTGTTCCCTGAGAAATATATCCTAATATTTTTGAAATAGCATACTTAGGATCCAATTGAAAAATGTTTCCATCACTACTATTCCCGATCTCCTCCTCTCCCAACTGAGTCAAACTAGAAAAGGGTGGACTGTGTGGTCTTTACGGGATGCATTTTAAATCAATCGGAATCTTATTGTCTTAAGCATTAAAATAGCTAAATTTCTAAGAAGTTAGGGATTTTCTCGGAAAACAGCCACCCCTCTCAAAAAGAGCTAAATGCACAAATATGGCCACATAGGAAAAAATAATCAAAATGGGAAGAAAAAAATAAAAATAAATTTATTGGTTCTGAGCTGATGTAATGGTACGGGTGAACTAGTGGTTGCACACCATTCAAAGTTACGGACCTAGAAGACGGTGGACGTTCATCAACGATCTTGGACCCAACAACACATCGAACTTGGACCCGAAGGACGATCTTGAATAGTTCCGGCATTTTTTGACGTATTGGCATATTTAAGTGGATTGTTCGACGCGTCATTTCAGTTTTGTGCCATGAATCAACTAACACCGATACAACGAGCATAAATCGGCAAATTGCATTTTGAAAATGGGACCTCCATTGTCAAAACGCAACGTGCCTACAAACGTTTATATCCGCGTGAAACTAAGCAAAACTGCCACTTTTGTGCCGACGAAAATCCTTGTGAGATATTAGAGGAGCCTCTCCAGAATCAAAAAGTAACTGCTTGGTGTGGCGTATCGTCCAAAAAGATCATCGGGCAATATTTTTTCGAGAACGAGGATGGCAACGCCGTTATGATCAATGGCGAGCGTTACAGATCGATGCTGCGTGACTTTGTGTTTCCATAAATGACTGAAAATTACATAGCTCACTTCTGGTTACAACAGGACACCACACACTAACCGCGATTCAATGACGCTACTCCGCACGATGTTCGTCGATCGCGTCATATCGAAAAACGGCGATTTCGACTGGCCGCCCCGCTCAACCGATTTGACGCCGCCCGACTTCTTTTTGACGGGTTATTTGAAGAGCAAAGTTTACATCGACAAGCCGCAGACCATGGCTCAGCTCAAAACCAATATTCGCCGGTAAATATCGCTTATTACCATCGAGACGCTGGAAAATGTGATGCAAAATTCATGAAAAAGGGCATCTTTTAGAATCAATAATAAATAAAAAATAATAAAAAATAAATATTAAAAACATGGTGGAAATAAAATAGAAAGGAACAAATAAAGTTTGTGTAAAAAAAATTTAAAAAGTTGTTCACATCAAAAATTATTCAAGTTTCAAATGCTATCGCAACAGTTGTCTACATATCTGAAGAGTAATTTATGACTTCAATAAAATTGACGAAAGACGAAAAGTGTACATTTCTACAGCAAAGTAACGTAGAATCATCGACCTGCTGGTTTAACATACAATTTTACGGTAATCGCTAATCGGGCCTAATATTAAATAAATGCAACATGGTGTTCGATCTAGGGTTCGATGGTGTTTCTATATTGTAAGTATTTATCTGAGTGTTTGAGCGGTGTATCACATATATATATATATATATATATATATGACAGTGGTCATTTGGGGGTTCAAGTTGGAGTTTGTATTGTATTGTATAAATAGCTTGAAATAGAGGTGGTATTTGGGAATTTACATAAAAAGAGTTGTACGCATTGGATTTGTTGCCACTGGAAATTTATTGATTTTTTTAGGAAATATTAGCTTATAATATAAGTATGATAATTATTTGGCTAGTCCAAAAACTATGTCATGTGTGGAGCCTTTTTTGGAAATTATGTACACATGAGATGATATGTAGATTACCATTTGTTAGTAGAGTGAGATACATTTAAGATCGAGACCAGTGTATGTGGTATTTTGGGAGCTGTGTAAGGAAGAATTATGCTCAAGCAGAACTTGAGCAGGTACGTTTATGTGAACAAGTGTTTATGTGACTAAGCGACATGATAGCAAGTCGAAAATGAAGAACACTCAGGAATTGTTTCGTCGTTCTGAAAGGGACTCCAACGACAAGATCCTACAGCGGTCAGCATAAGAAGGATGAGCAAAGTTGTTCTCCCTTACTACAGCTCGACGCAATGCATACAGAAGAAACTTCTTTTGTATTAGAATGAACTGCGTAGCTTGGACTCTATACAACCGAACCATATTACAAATGTGATCTTACATGAACAAAATACACGCTTTTCAGTACTTTGGTATCTTCATGAAACGAGCATAGAATATGCCTTTGCGTTACGTAAATATGTTTACTGAATGATAACTTCTCATCAAAGAGAACACCTAAATCACAGATTTCAGACTGACTCTAGTGAAAATTTACAAATCGTCCGCATACATAAGGCATTTCGAGTTTTTGAAGACAGTGGCTACATCGTTAATGAATAGATTAAAAAGAAGTATCCACAAGTGACTTCCCTGGGGCACTCCAGATTTCACAGTGATCGAACGAGATCTCCACTGACCAATTTTTACGTATACTGTGTACGATTGCTCAGATATGATTTTATCCAGTCCAGAAGAGACGAGCGTATACCAATCTCACGTAACTTTCCATTAAGATAACTGTAACGTATTTTATCAAAAGCTTATTTGCGAATTTCCGTGAACATGACATCTATTTGCGATAGTTGGTGGTGGGTCTACTAAATTTGTCGAAGTGGATCGACCGAAAATAAAACCATTCTGATTTACAGATATGGTTCATTTTAATAGACCTGTCATTTCTTTGAAATATAGCTACTCACTACGAGTAAAGGACATAGAGATCATATCAACACCTTGAGAAACTCCGAGGTATAGGCCATCTGAGACTCAGTTTCGTCATCAGAAATGTAAACACTTTAAAAAAAATCCAAACATTTCAAAAATGTCCTCGATATTCAAAGATTTCGCACCATCAAACCTTATCATTGAAGGAAAACCTTTAGTCTTTTTCATAGTGTCCACATAAGACCAGAATTTATAAGGATCACTTGTCAGATTGTCTGAATTGCACTTTATGGGGCACAGCCCCTCACTGATAATTTTGTAGTACAACGTTTTAGGGGCTAAAACACCTATCACCATTGTAAGGAAGGTTTGGTTTGTATGAAACTTTTTTAGTTGAAATAATAATAAAAAAAATAAAATTCAAAATCAAATAAATGATTTATTTTTTTAAATAAGTGCATCATAACATTTTACCTCTATTTCCCCAAAAAGGAGTTATAAAAATGGTCAAAAGGGGGTGATCAAAAAAAGAATACGAAATGTTCAAATTTCCTCCCTGATCAATTTGTACTACTACGTTTTTGGGGCTAAAATCCCTGACACTCTAAAATCATATAATCTATTTTATGTTCCATTTATTTTAAATTATTTTAAATAAAAAAGTTTCACACTTTAACTTTAAATGGTTTTAGGCTTTATCTCCAAAAACGTAGTACTACAAGTTGATCAGGAAAATAAATTAATTTTCCTTTTTTTTATTATTACTTCAAATAAAAATGTTTCATGTTCATGTTTCACCCAAAAACGTAGTACTACAAGATGACCAGAGACGAAATTTTAAAATTTTGTAGATTTTTTATTTTTTTTAAGTAGCGCACCATAATGTGAAATTTTGACAAAAAATTTTTAAAACAAATTTGTAAAAATATTTAAAATAATCAGTTGTCATGTCAGTCGTCGGCCGTAGTGAAATTTTATTTTTGTTGAAAATTATGAAATAAACAAAAAAAACCAACATGCGCATTTTCAATGATCGGCTTCTTTATAAGTTTAAATGTGTTTCATGATAACCTGAAACGTCTTACCTTTACTATCTGGATCTTGATCATCTTGATTCAATGGGTCCACCTTGGTTTCATGCATGGACAGTTCAAGTTTTTCCGGTGCTGGAAAGTACTCGTTCACCTCTCGTTTTATATGATCACTCATCAGAGCCAAATCCTACATAATATTGCAGAAAATTTAGATAATATTGATAGGAGTTTAACTTACGCTTTCTGTGGTGAGTCGATCGCAGATGACTCGTGTAAACTCATTACGCCACACTCTGACCAATTGTCGTGGTTGAGTGTACAGGCTAGAGTCTATCAATAGTAGTCCTGCAGCAATACGTGACAAATCTTTAAGATTGAAAATGTAGTGAAACTTCGATGGTGTTGGCGGTAACTCAGTGACTACAATCTATGAAATATACTATTAAATACAGTTGGCTAAAACAACCTTTAAATATATAATACCTTGAACAGTTTTAAAGTAATTGTAATCAAAGTATCTGAAACACCGAGCAATTCTGAGTCAAAGTTTGCGAGATGTCCCCTTAAAATGGAACTGTAAATTTTCCTTAACGTAATATCCTCCGGAAAGATAAGATTAAACACAGAGAACATTGATATGAAACGTGTGTCCACTTCATTACGTCCACCGCCAGCGCAACCCATGGCCGCAAAAAATGTCATGTCTTTATACTTCTTCCAGTTTAGGTCCTTATCACGACCAAACATACCACCGTTCTCAAACAATAACTTCAGTAGAGCAATCGGTTGTTGGGTGCCATAGCTGTGAAGTGGATATTAAAAATAAATATAATTTATTATAACAGATTTTTTTTACTCGTCCACTTGTGGCATATTCATGTCATCAATAAATGCTGCGATTCGTTTGCCAAGCGGAGGACCAAAAGTGTCCTTTGTACGTTTTTCTACGGATGCTTCGATGGTGCGCTGCACGTCCAACGAGGAGGTTCTCGATGAAAAATTCAGGCTCATGATAACCTGAAACGTCATGATTAGGAATAATGCTTAATCGGAATGGCTAAAATTATACATAAATATCGGGATTAAGATTTCGTAGAAAACTAGACATAATTGCTGTCTTGGCTGTACCAGTTTCTCCCACCAGCAGAACCGGATGTTTAATCTAAAAAAAATAATATATTTAATTGCCGAAACATGTATATACGATGAAAAACTCACATCATTCATAAGAGACAGAATATTATTAGTTCTTAGAGTATCCACTGTCGGAACAACGATCTCACTGAATTTCATCATAGGATCATGAATATACTCTGGCGTTGTCCACTCCCAAGCTAACCATACTTTACGCTCCCTGTCCAGAAAGTAATCGTACAATGTTTCCTTGGTACTGGGACACTGCGTTGTCGTGGCAGGTTTCAGGGCACTATCCTCAACATTCACCATTCCAAAAAGCTTCTTTACAAACATATCAAACAGTAACCTATCCTGGTCGATCAATGTGGCACCCAGTGATTTGTATATACACTAAAATAAAGTCTCGCATCGTTTATAAACATGTCTTGTTAACCCCCCACCCACCACTCTTTGCTATCAATATGCCATATATACCTCGACAAAGCCACATTCAATTACATCGGTCTCGTACACATCACCCGCCTCCGGTAACGGCGGGAACATAGCATCAAAAACGTGACAAAACTGGATAACCATATTCAAATTTGTTTGATGTAGAACAGTTTTCAGAGGATTTCCCTGCTGAGTGCCGTCGATCCCTTCGAGAATAAACTCTATGCACGATGGAATGAATCTTTCATACAGCATCTGGTCGAGAATTTATGTAAATGCATATGATCTATTATTATTATTTGCTCTCTTTCTCTCTATATATATATAGTATATATATTTACCGTAAGCTGTTCGAGTTCACTTTCCGCACGACCGGTGATCCAGCGCATCCAGTACGGCTCAAAGCCCAAATTCTTTGGATCCACGAAAACCATGCCAGCACGCGATACTGTAGCCGGTGATGCAAATGCCAAATCTCCTACCTGTAATCGCATAATATGATGACTTGACATAGCTATATTCTATCATTCGTATTATTAAACCTCAAATAACAGTGCACAGTAGTTCTCCAGGCGAATCCGTTCTCCATTAGCCAATGTCAACAGTTTATTGTCGTCCATTACCGAGTTCATGTTTTCGATCCACAATGCATCCACATCCCCGTCGAAGCAAACATACCGTCTCTCCTAACACAAATGAACGATATACAATTTTTATTTATAAATTATATACAGATTTTCTTCCTAGTTTATATATTATTTGTATATAGAGTTATATAGACTAAAAAAAACGGTAAATATGTTATGTCGTATTTTGAAAAGAAAATCCATTTTCCGCAACAGAAAAACACTTTATACACGCACGTGTGCATGCGAATGTGACACGGGCATATATATTGTATATATAAAATAGATTTTGTACTCACGTCACGTTCAGTTGCTCGGTTCATTTCACGGAATATGTTAGAAAAGAGGCCGTCCACCCAGTCACGTGTGTCCGGATCCAGGTAACCGTATAGTTCGACCACAGAGCATGCCTAACCAAAAAAAAACATAATAATTATGAAGAAATATTTTCATGTTCCCCTGGATATAAAACATTTCAAAACTAAATCTTAACTCACTTTTGGATTGAGCGTTGTGCATTTGGTCGGTACTCCCAGATGACACTGTGCCTTAATCAGTGCATTCAAAACGACCGTTTTACCTCCACCTGTTGGCCCCACGATCATCGTGCAATGTCTCGTCATCATTGTCTCGTACAGCTGTACCACTTTGTCTTCCTGCGCGTGCGACCCAAAACAGGAGATGTTTTAGAATATTAATGACAGCATTAATTTGTATGGTGCAGTACATTTGCAAGGAACACGCATACATTGCACATACAAATATTTACACATTATACACGTATACGAGTATAAAACACACATACGATACATATTAGCTGGATATGTGAGCAAACTTAATTAGGGTATGTCATATGGAATTATTTTAGATTTTTTTGTTTGTTTTATGTTTTATAAAAAAAAACTGTTTTTGCAAGGGTTGTAATATGTTTTATCGTAAAACACTAACATTAAAGTAGAGCTCTTCAACGCTATTATTCTAACGGCTTTCGAGACTTTCCTGTCTTTACGTTTAAATTAAGAATCCCTCTAAAGGTAAAACATGGTTTAGTGTTGCAGTAAAAGATGCAATTATCCTTCCCGATATTGTATTCAAAGCATGGTGCTTTAAACAGACAGATGAGACACGTCCTGCATATTGTATTCTTCACAACAAAGCCACGCAGAAAATTCGAAAAGCTAAATTAGAGTTTGGTTGTAGTTATTTTGGCCCACATAACTCTGCTCAAGGGAGAAAAAAATCGAAGAGATTGGAGGAGTATTAAAAGTAAAAACATCAAATTACAATGGAATAACTTCTAACGTATTAAACTTCTATTTCAGCGACATACAGTCGGGTCAATATTCTGCAAGAACTGATTCCACAATCTTATTTTCTAGTGATGCCTTCCGCTTCAATAGATTTACCGAATCAAATGTTAGCGTCAAATATAATGCGAGAAAATGGAAATTACTTTTTCGAAACTGTGCTTACCATCATCATCAGAGCACATTAATAATTTATTCAATGCAATCATCAGCACAATCCAGTTTCATTTATCATGTAAGATAATCTTGACAACCATCATCCTATAGTTCTTCTTAAAAATGACGATCACACGGTAAATTTAGGTAATTTTTGTCACAAAATCCGTTGACGGCCAAAATGAGAAACCACGATATTTTCGTTGACTCGCAAAAATAATGATGATCGAACAAGAGGTCCGTAGCCTATGTGTCGACACTCACGAAAAACGGTAATTTTTCGCGTTTAACATTGACTATTTGTGTCAAAACATATATTTGTGTATGAAAAATGGTATCAAGGTAAACAATATAATTATAATTTTTTTATATTAACGAAAATTTGTAAGAGAATTGCGAACAAGCAATTTTCATTCGCTTGAATATCTGTTCCGAATTTCACAGCTATAAATATCTAATATAATTATATTAATATATTATTGCTCTGGTTGCAGATCATTAAGGTGAGTGATTAGTGAATTAAAATCAAAATGAAATGAAGAAATCAAAATCATATAATTTTGACGAGGCTTGGCAATTTCCAAATTGTATCGGCGCAGTAAACGGCAAACATGTCAAAATGGAAAAAAGTACAGTGAGCACACATACTCGTAATAAAAACATCGTCCAACGGTCAATGAAAGTAAAAATGAGGTGGCTCTAGGGTGGGGCACAGACAACGCCGTTGACAGGCTGTCCAAGAAAGGTCAACGGATTCATGGCGTCAAAAATTCGGGGCAGTCATCAGGGCCGGTTTACTGTCTTTTCGGATGACGATCACAAGAGTTGACCGTTTTGTGCATGAGTTACATAGAGAGAGCATTATCCGATTTGTGTGTGAGTTTATATTTTTGTTTTGATGTACCGTATATTTTTATTATATGTATTGCTATTTTTTCATTTCATTTCGTAAAATAAAATATAGCAAAATTATGGCTAACTGCAGTTAAGTACCTTTTTGCCCTTTTGATTCCAGGCAGAAAAACACGAACATTGCATTCCATAAGTAAACTCGATGTCATCCGATCAAAAAAAAATTATAACAATGTCCAATGCTACGCGCCTAACGAGCCTTCGGCCCTCACGTCAAAACAAGAGTTCTAAGAAGAACTCTTGTTAACCCTCGCCGTCATTATTGGCACTCTTTGCGATTTTAACGCCAAGATAGGGTCCGACAATGAATGGTTGACCCTTGTAATGGGAAAACATGGTCTGGTGGAAATAAATGAAAACGACAACCTCTTTGTTGAGCTGTGCAACACTCAATAATTGTTAATCGCCGGTACATTATTCCCCCACAAGACCTGCCACAAAGTCTCATGGGTCTCCCCTGACGGCGAGACG
>JANSTU010035512.1:0-11543 GCA_027564075.1 Bolitophila hybrida
GTTTTGCTTGGATGCGTTGAGATGTGGTTGCAGGAGCGACATCTATGTGCCAACCTTTAAAACTTAGTTGTAGACATGTAGATAAATAATAATAAATAAATAAAAGGATAAACAATTAATGTGTACAGACACTTTTTTTTTAAACTATTTTGAAATAAAATATTTTATTTATGAAAAAACTAACTAATTAACTATTTCATTTTTTCAAAATAAACTATCTTAAAGAGAAATGATTCGTCAAATAGTACATTTTTCAAAATAGTATTTTGAAATAAAATATTTTCATCTATTTTCAACATCCACTATTTGAAAATATTTTTATAGAATTTTTTTTTTTTTTTTATTACACAAAGTTCTTATAAACAGAAAAGTTTCCGCCAAGCTTTTATATTTAAATTTTTATTATTTTTTAATATCTTTCCTTAAATGTATAAGGATATATATCTTTATATGTATAAAAACCTTTTAGTTAGAATTTACTGATGTGGTTAGGTAGTATATCAGATTTAAAGGTTATTAAATAATATAAATACTTTTAAATCTGATATATTATTATCAATATAAGTCAACTCAAGTTATATTCATAAATGTGGGACGCTCGATTTTTTTTCAAAAAATTATATCTCAAAATTGCCATTTTCGATTTTAGCGGGCCTAAAATACACAAGAAAAGTATAGTGGTATATGAAACACAACACATTTTTTGAATCCTTGATAACGTTGCTACATGTATTTTATTTGTTAGTGAAAAAGTTCACCATGTTCGTCGCTGATGTCATTAAGGTATAAGGGAAAAATCCAAGTGGGGATGTACGAAATGGATCTTCAATGACATGTTTGCGCCTATTCAAAGAATGTAAAATAACAAAGTTATTTTATACCGATTGTTGCATAATTCTTTAGCAAATTCGAATAATCCCTTTGTATTCCTGGTTATTCTATTGATGAAACAACCATCTAAAATAAATATATGGCTGTATTCTAATCGTATGATAATTATATTTGTATGTTATTGTTGAATGCATTGTTATGCAAAAGCATATGTTGCCTGCCTTCGCATATTATTTTGCGTAAAGCTTATGCCGTTCTCGGTAGTATGATTGGCTGACACCTTCAGTTAAGAAGTTTTGATTTTTCTTTAGTATGTTCCAGATATCTTACCAAATCGTTAATTTCCAGTTTGTGTGCAATCTGCAATTGAACAGAGTCTTACACATATACCTGCGCGAATGAACTCACACATAATAATATTACCAATAACTATGTAAGAATTTAAATAAAAGAGTGACAATCAGAACACCAATAACGGTAGTTGTATGAGTATGCCCATCGTTTATTGATACTACTATCAAATGTCATACCAATGTACTCCGCGTACCTTTGTTCTAACAAAGCCGTGAATGCACGTTTATTTTTTCTCGATGAAATATTCACCGGTTGCACGAAAATGTTAATTTCAAATGATTCAGGGTGGGAGATTAATTTTAACCCAGATTTCCTTTTCTTCTTGACGCGGGTTAACATTTTTGTAAATATACGACTATAGCTCCGCTATCCCAATTGAGGCCCCAAACATACGAATCGAGAAAAGAGTGAGTTGAAAATAAAATAAAATGAAATTCTGGATTGCTATTTATATGAATGGACTAGTTGGTAAAAAAGGCGAATTTTGATACCTTCACTCAATTGTCCATAATTTCTTTTAACCACAATTTTCTTCGTAAAAGTGGAACCGTGGAACCTTCACGTACATAAACTAAGCTTTTTTTGCTCTTTCTATCGTTTCTAATTGATTTATTGATTTACACCGTGTTCATTATATTCTCATACTTTTTGAAAACTAATTTAAAAATGAATGATAAGTGATATTTCATATTTATTGATCTTTAATAATAGAAGTTTATTATATAATTAACAGTTACTGAAAGTATTTTGGAATATCTGCTCCTTTAAGCTGCTTCACCAACTTCAATCTCTTCTCGAATGCAATACAGGCTGCACGGGCCAAATCAATCGGCATTTCCACTAAATTCACTGCAGAACGTTATTGAACTAACTCAAACAATTTCTTATCGCCCGTTGGCGTCTTTTTTCCCAAGGACGCTTCATCGTGTTAGCGTTAGTAAATGACATTTGAACACAATTTGTTTTTGAAAACCTAATATAAACGTACAATTTTTATAAAACAAAATTGAACTGTAACTCATCAAAGCTTGCTCAGGCTTTATGAAGCAACTATATGAGAATATATTGAACACGGTGTATAGACTTAAATTTTCACATTAAAATAGTTTTTTTTGCCGTATTTCTTTTGATTGTACCGAAACTACTGAGCGAATTGACAGTTTTTTAAACAAATTTGTAGATAATATACTAAACTTTAAATCTGATATATTAACTAACCAAGTTATAACTTGAGATATGTTCAATAATGTGGGACTACGTCCGAATTTATTTTTTGTATTCAAAAAATCATATCTTTAAATCCTTTTCAAAGAAAAAATGTATTGCCATTTTCGAGTTTAGCCATATGAAACACAAATTATTTTAATATGTTTTTACTCTTTAATTATTTGGCATACACTTAAATTTGTCATTCCAAAATCGTTCAATTTAGTAATTACGTTCGTAGTTTCCATGACTTTGTTGTTTCTTCATTACTATATGCATAATATGTTTATGTATATGTAAAGACAAACCTACCGTCGACATCTAGTTCGCTTATAAAAATAATATAAATATCCACTAATAGATCAAAAACCTCAACGGCGACGATAAATCACGTTGACGTACCAGCTCCTTTCACAACCCGACCTGCCCTCTCGTCTCCCCGAAGCGTACATAAATTATAATACGTGCGCCCAAAAAAAATATACTCTGTACTCCAAAATGTATACACTTTGTGTGCATGTATGTGAGCTGTATGTGCAATTCACATCAATGTAAACGATGCACTAACTTTATGTCGTCGTTGCACAAGCGGCGCGGCCGTCGTAGCTTATACGTGAGATTATGCTTGACTTACTTTACGCTAGCACATATAAATATTAAGTACATGAAGATGTATTATGTCTAATATGATTCATGTATGTATGAATGTGTGTGTTTAGGGATTTAACTCAATTGCGACCTCAAAGAGGTTCGCTAATCAAATTCGCACAGCTAGCAAACACGAATAAAATATAGTTATAGGTTATAGGTAGACATAAGGTGTAATTTCTGTAGTCATAGTACGATTGAGAGTTTGTATCTATAACATATCTCCTTTTACGTGCTTTCAACTTTTATCAAAATGTGTATATAAGTCTATGTGCACTTTGTACTTATAGTACAAGTACATTATACCACCCAGCATAGTTTTTTATGCGGTTCGCATTTTTATGTGTATAGGAGCTTGTGAGCGCGAGCATAAATAGTATACGCTCATTCTCTTTGCGTGCGCGCGGGGTTGCCTAGTCTCGTGCGAACGTGCGCATAGTCTATATTTTGGCGAAATGTTCTTTAGTGAGATATCAACTGCCGAGCCGTCGAGACATGTTGACTTATAGTACAACGGTTACTTTTCATTGTTTCTTTTCGTTTGAATCGCGAGCGCGCATTTAAGTGCACATTAATTGGAATACTTTTTGAATTAAGTTTGTGATATGCCACAGGGTTTTTTATATTTGTTGTTATAAAAAAAATATAAATGTAAATACTGCATAATGGTTGTTGACACCGAATATGATCGATTCGAGCGTAGTAACAAAGATCAAGATAACAAAAGTGCTTTGCCTTTTACTGCGGATTTAAATTCACTTTGAGCGGGGGAGGTAAAACTACCGCAGTCATTTATGTGTGTAATTGTGCTGCGCGGAACTGACAAGGTCACGCAATCCCGTAAATTTAATATAATATACAGACAGTACATGCAAATGTTTTATATTTATGTGAATTGTACTATAGAATACTGTGTATACTTTTACAGTGAGCGACTTACCTTTTGAATATTTACATATTATTGAAAAGTTTTCCGAGATCATCATTATTTGTTAGCAAAATATATATACCTTTCTGTTTATTATTATATAGTTATATCGATTTTAAGTTGAGGTTTCTATATATGCATCGAAGGATTACAATATTTTATAGACGTCTCAGGATTGTTCGTTAAAAGTTTTCTAAAGAACCTGCCGGACTATGAAATACAAAGAAAACCAAATTGGAAATCAAGATTTGCGAATTGAACTGCCAACTTGACTATAGAATTTTCCATCCGTAACGGTGCTTCGAAGTCGTCCAATTACCATGCCAAAATTATGTTTAGTCCAAAAACGAAGAGTTTTCGCATCAAAGCCACCGCCACCGCTGCCACAACCGCCCACGATAATAACGCCGAGAATACCAAAGCAACGCAAAACACCACCAAAGGATTATCATACTTTAATACCAGCAGTTTCTCGAAACTGTTTAAGAATCCGTCCAGTTTTGTGCACACAACGTTCGGCGCTGCCGCATCGTCGTCGTCGACATCAGGAAAGGGTTGTCATGAGTTTGCTAATACAACATCTGTGTCCTCAAACACCAAAGACGTGGCTAGTGCAATCAAGCGGCAATCGCATCCATTAAGTAACCGCATGACCGACAAAAAAACTGAAATTGAAATAAAATCCAGCGATAACATTGTATTCGAAACGGTAAAGCTTAACAAAAGCTCTGAACGAAAAAGCGCTGCCTGCAAATTAGGTGTACAAAGCGAAAGAGATGAACCAATTAGGGCGGAATTTGAACACAACGTCGAAATGGTGCCGGTGACACCGTTGTCGCACAGATTTAATCTCACCGAAAACGGTTATGGCAAACTGCTCAACTATAGCCACCATCCACAGCTCCACCACCAACAGCAGCAACAACAAAAGCACCAGCAAAATCATCACAGAGGGTGCGATGAGGACGGAAATAAAAACGAATCAATTGGAAATGGAGATGTAATCAATACTCGAAAATTGGCAATTCGAACGGCAGCCGATGGAATTGGAGGCGGCGGCGGCAGCAGCGACGACGTCGATGTTGCTGGTATTCTCAATAACAATTTCGATGGTCCTTATGTTTCGGTGACGACATCGCTTTCGCTTACCACTAGGCCAACTACACACGTGCTCGACACTCCTCTGCAGTCGTTTCATTTGCCACCGCACGTATTCTATGATGTCGACGACCAACATTCGAACAGCTTGTGCTCAATAGATATGCCAAACGATTCGGAAGGAAACCGTTTCGATACAACGTACAAAGATTTTCAGATTGGTGGCAGCTTTGTTCCGTCATTAAATCAGCCACTACAACAACGAACCGATAAAAATGGCATTACCAGCACGAACAACAACAACAGCAGAAGCAGCAGCACAGAACTCGTGACTATGGCAAAGCTTTCCGAACTTCAAGACATCAAAGAAGAACCGCCATCGTTTACTCCCCATCACAATAATAATAATAACAACAGCCATCGTTATAATTTAGGATGCAGAACCACCACCATCGTCACACCCACAAATGCCACATCTAAAAATCCATTTCTTCGGTATTCAATGGAAACGGACGTTCAATCGATAACCGATGATCATGTCAAGGATAATACGTGCCTGCAAAGTAATGAGATACAGTTCTACAAAATCAACGGTACGTACGCTAGCAATGACGAAGCTGTCGGTGAGAACGACGACAAGACGCATAACCCATCAGCAGCTACGGAGAAGATTTCGCATTTAAATTCAACAACAATCGCACCAGAGGTTATGAATGAGCTGCAATTATTTTTAAAGGAGCATGGAAATGAATATATAAAAGAATTTCTGCAGGTAATTATAAAGGATATAACGCGGGTGTGGCCCTATCTCCTCTCTATATACATACACATTATATATTTGCTTAAAAAAGTGTTGTGGGTGTGAAAAATAATGTTGCACCTCGCGTGAAATATGATAATTTTCATAGATTTTTTTTGTTGTTGCATGGTCCTAAATTTAAATGCGCCTTTTTTAAACTTGCGCGCGCGTTTGGTGTAATTGTCGGAAGTAATTACTGGTGTAAACAAGGCATTATTAAAGCAGAGTGTTTTGAATTGGGTTAATGTGCGATTCGGTTTGCTAGCGGGTAATGTTCGGTCGTCTCGGATATATAATGGTACTGTGCTGACGGTGCGGTATTTGTTTATGAACGGGCATATGTATACGCAGCACGTTAAACCAAGACAAATCAGTTGTCGACTTTTATTCGGATGGATTTATTGTGATTGTAATTGTATATAATATTACATATAAAAAGGCAATTCGGTTTATTGAGTAGAAATGTGATGATCGTACATGCTCCGTATATATTTTTTAAAAGGCTAATTTTTTCAAACTTTTTTGTGTGTTATGATGTTTGCTTTCTTGTCAATATGGCGCAATTTCATAATTATTATTATTGATGAATAGTATTTTTTTGCAGCAATGGGATAGGTTCACTCGTGTGAACCCGTAATGGTCAATGAATCCGGTGTGCGGCATCGCACACTGGCCCTATGTCTCACAAGGTTATACAGGATCTAATGAGAAATGGTACCCCATGTCCCAAATAGAGATTAAAGGATCTAATATACACAGTGCGATTAAACTATCCAAAGATTTTTGTAATAAACAAGCGAATAAAAAGCGAAGCGAATAAAAAAGCAAATTGTCTCTTAAATAGTGTGGTACAAATCGGGCGCATACCGTCCTCTTGTGAAGAATTCATGAACTTTTTGGATTGCTTCAAGTGTTTGAGTGGTGCGCGTTGATCAGGGACGTTCGTCATCTTCAAAAGATTCCCGTTCGTCTTGAAATCGTTTGTGCCACAGAAAAAGAGTTATGTTTTTACGACGGCGAGAACAGTTATTTTGCAATATTTTTTAATAGGTTTCCTAAGGTTGGTAGAAGGCTATACCTTTAACGGTTATAAATTTATAAATATGGCGCTACAATGTTATAAAACTGTTTTGCACTTATGACTAGTACATTGAAATAAATAAGTATTCCAAATTAATAGTCTGTATACGAATACATAAATTAAAATATGTTTTTTTGTTCATACAATTAAATTTTAAATCCTAACATAAAAACTTTATTAAAACATCTAAAAACTGCTAAATGTTTACTATAATTTGTTTTTCAATAAATAAAATACATGTATGTATTCCATAATATTATGTATATTTTATTTTCAATTAATGCTATATTATTGTATATTGCTAATATGTAATTAATATGTTCAAAACAATAATTACAGATATTCTAAATATCGAGGCTTATATGAGAAAATTGATAATATTTTCGAGAAGAATGCCAACTACAATTAATTTTTTAAATAATAAAATTAACCTGTAAACATAAAAACTTTTATTAGAAAATGAATAATAATAATGCAAAAAGTCTGTATATTTATGTTAAAAAAATCTTAAGACCTTATCGCTTTTCGGACCCCTGCCATACAAAAAAACACTTATTAAGAAGCTAAACACTTTACTATATTCAAGGTGGCAATAAATAATATCTACAATTATGTCCATTACTTTCAATAAATAAAAATACATGTGCTCCTTAAAACTATTTTTTGTTACATAGATATATCGATATATAACCAAAATCTTTAATAACACTATTAAAACCTTTGAAAAATACGAAAATATATACAATGAACGCTCAGGGTTGGCATATAAAAAAGAAAAACTTCAATTCAAATTAATTACTGAATTTATAAACATGATATTCTTATGTCGAAAACATTACCATACTTTCACGACAGTAATAAATAATCGTTGCAATTATTCTGGAAAGAAAACTTATATAATATTCGATAATCTTATAATTTTCGATAATCTCGATATATTTTGGATATTATCGAAATATTCGTGATATTACCGAATTTGAGAATCTTAACTCGATATTCTTATTATTCTGAATAATATTTTCCAATATTCCAGATTGAAGAAGTGCCTAGATTATTTATATAAATACATTTATTACAATTATCCATTATGTAAATAAACATAGAAGATTTCGTTTTATATTTTTATAAAAGTTATTAAAACATGTGCAAACGAAAAAGCTTATATTTTGGGTTTTTGCAATTTCATTGCTCGCTATATACAGCATAATACATGATTATTATGCAAATGCCCTTTAAATATCATTCTCTTTTCTTTCTTCACCTTATATATATATACCATACATGCTATACCTACACATACAAAATACAAGTATACCTACTCGCATAAAAAAGTATGTATATTTGCATAAAAAATGTTTGCAGTTTTCCATAAAACGCTTTTAAATCTGCAAATTTTAAAAGCGCTTTTTTGTGTCACTTAAAACAAATGCACATTTCCTGTCAAAATTGGTGTTCTCTGAAAAATATTTTATATAATATGTATGTGTTCCAAAAAAAATCTGGTATATACATATAAATGCATGCACTTATCCGGTTGAAGGAAATTCATATTCATATTTATGTGTTTTTTCTGTAAAATGTTGAAAAGTTCGCTATTTTATTTATAATATTATTCGAAGCCATGTTTATTCATCAATTATTATGACTGATATAGAGGTGGCCTAAGGCTAAACAATCAAATGTAATTAAAAACTTTATACGCATATATGATTAATATTAAAGTCATCATGATGTAATACGTATGTACACAAATACATATTTAATACAGAGTGAATATGGAGGATGACCGCTGATAAATGCATTCAATTACTCATTCTTAATAATAATTTATACAACATAAACACATAATAAACGTTGAGTGTTTGTATTTTCTTTTCTTGTTGAAAATACACTGCTTTTTAAGCTTTGTTTTTTCTACGAACTAAAGCTGAATAATTCCGGGCAAGCGTAAAAGCTCATTTAAGCACTGCACTGAATATATATCTGAGAGTTTGAGCAAAACTGCAGTTTGTATATATATATATATAATAATAAAAAGCTGCACAATTTTGCATACTATAACCAACTTACTTTCTATATACATATATACCTAATCATATACATAATATTATATGTATAGATTAGATACATATTATATTATATATGTTATATATGTATGTATAATGGTCATTTGTTTTGTCGCAAGCTTGTGGTGTGTTGTAAACAATAATTTATTTTTAGTATACCCAGCGTAGGAAGAGCCCCTATGATAAAACCCAACATAATGTCCATGCTCTTCGAAGTGGAACTTATCGTACATATATAATATATACATATTAGTGCAAAAGCATAGTACCGCACTTAATATATTATATTTGCGAGTGTAGAATGTGTGACGATCGTATAATACATATTCTATTGGCTTTCGTTTATGATTACCAATATCTGTATATTAATTAGATTACATTACATTATATTACATTATACAAAATTTAAGTAATATTTTTAATATATTTTTTTCTATTTTCAGGTAAGATGATAAACAAAACAGTACTTTATGGGGTTATCGTAAGTATATACTCCATGTGGTCAACATAAACAAATTTAACCCATTGCCATGATAGATTAGATTTTATTTTTACTATGACTATGTCTTCAAAAGTTTAAATATTTATTTTTTTCTGTGATTATTAAAATATTGAATTGAATTTCCTTTTTTCACTTTTTTCAAGTTAAATATTGTGTTATTATTATTACTGACCGTTTATTCAGTCAATAGAATAAGTTCATCAATATTTGTGTGATTGGAGTCGTTAATCTTAAATAGTTATTTTTTATATAAAAGAAATACTTATGAAAAAAAACTTTATTGGCTTTCTTCTGGCACCATTATAGATATAATTTGGATTATTGATTATTTTTGTACTAAATAATTCAACATGGCAACTCTAGCTCCCTTGTCATGAAGCCACATTTGGCATGGTTTTATATGCGCGGAAAGCTCCGCAGGTTTGTTAGTTGATCTGAAATACAACTCATATCCATATCGTTTTCAATAAGGAATAAATGTGGCTTTCAAAAAGAAAGGGTAGTTTCATCCCTTTGTCTACCGAACCACCCCAAAGGAGAATAATCATACCATTTTCCCATCTTCTTGCTTCAATATATTTAGGTGTGGTGGAGAAACAGGTACAAAATTGTTGGAGATTTTGCTGGAAACCGAACTCTTTCTAATAAAATGAAATACATGAAAGACATATAGAAGTTAATCGGATGGTACCTCTATTTCAAAATGGTAACAAAATGGTCAACGGTAAAAATCATTGAAATATTCTAATTTTAAATTCTAAGCTGATTTATTTGGATCAAATAAATTGGTTATATATATTATTGATACATTGAATTGTGATAAATAAATTTCAAAGCAATCAATTATTAAGAAATATGGGTCTTTGCAAAAGGCTCAAATAGCATTTGTTCGATGGTCCTTTTTTGCTTTACATGTGATAATGATCGGACAGCGTAGCGAATTCCGCATGTTTGAATTGCTTTTAGGTCCCACTATTCTATTGCTCTTTTTTACTATGTTCATTGTGGTATATGGCCATTTAGCCGAATGTCGTTCGCTATCAGGATTACTCAAGATTTCTCAATTGTATTTACACATAATTTTTTTAGTTAACATGTGCTTATTGATTAATAATTCTAATTCGTTCTCGTACTACCAAAAAAATCGCATATGATCGTTGATGCCTTTGCAGGTGACACATTTGTTAGGTAATTTGTGGATGCTGAACATGAATTCGGTGTCGGGTTCGCGAGTTTTAAACCTTAAAGGTTTAAAAAAAACTTTTAACAATATTTAAATTGATATCACAACAAATTAAATAGAATTGAGTACCAATTTACTATCGGTCAAACTTTATTCACTCAATAAACTTCAAAAACTTTTCCATATAATAATATTTTCTATATAATTTAAATTTATTCCTTGAAGTTTCATTTCGATTGGAATTCAATTGAATTCCTCTTGGATGTTATATATGCGTCTCGCGAAGGGGTCCTTCCACTTGAAAGTATGTGTACGATCAAGCATGTTTTATGTATGTGTGTGTTTGTGTGCGAGTGTTTTCTGAGTTCAAATGGGGCCGAACAAGCGTCTTTATTTGCATAAATATTGTGTGAGCGACTGCTGAACGCTTGCACGAATATCTTCTCGCACTGTGTTTACCGGCGGAATTGCTCCGTCTTGTCCCGTTTTGACGGCTGCTGGTATGCGTTGCGTCGGTTACATCGATATCTGGCGCATAAATTTAGTTTAGATTGTATAGTTTTCGAGCAAGCCAAATCGGTGTTTTCGGTTTTGTACATTATCTATTCACAAACATCTAGAATTCAATTCGAATCGTCGCCCCAGTGAATATGTATATATAACTATTCTATTTGTATTTATATAATACAAGATATAAGAACGCGATGGAAAACGGCCCCAACTGTAATACAATTTTATTAAATCGCTTACAAATCGCTGACTGCCTAAATATGTGGAAAATGTGGTTTGTCTTGAAGCGAATAAAAAAGATATATATATAAAGTATCTATATAATAATACGTATATA
>JANSTU010035523.1:0-11540 GCA_027564075.1 Bolitophila hybrida
TTCAGCGATTTTGTCGCAATTTTCGATGACAGGCCTTCCGGAGCGTGGCGCATCTTCGACCACCTCTACACCAGAACGAAAACGTTGAAACCATCGTAGTGATAAGATTACACGGGCTGTGACGAAATCTGTGATTTGTTAGTTCATAATTTGTTAAATAATTCTTAAAGTAATATTTTTTTCAAAATTTATTTTGTTTTAGATTGGTATATAAAACAGTTCTAAAAAACCATTCCTAATTTTTATTTATTATTTCAAATAAAAAAACTGTAACAAAAAAACTAAAATTATTGTCAATTTAACCACGACAAAACTATAGCACATTTTTATATGATGGTGAAGGTTATTCTAAAAAACTAAAAGAAAAACTAATGTTTTGTCAAAAATCCATTCTTTTTAATAGATGATGTGCTTCTAGGCATGGATTCAATTAAATTGCCGGAAATAAACTGTGGAATGCTATTCGAAGCCTGTTCAGCTTGGATGCAAAGGGCTTCCTTGTTCTTGCAGTTATTGATTGCGATCTACGATCTCCCATACATTTTTAACAACATTTGAAGCGTATTAAAATATCTTAATAAATCAATTCAAAATCGGAGATTTTAGGCGTTCATATTTCGGACTGCGGACACGCTTTGCTCCATCTGATCCTTTAAGGTTGAATTTTGAATTATCAGAAAATAGAACAGTTTTTAATTTCGATAATGACTAGTGAAGTTGGGTCTTCGCAAACTCCAGTCGTCCTCTTCAACTTCAAAATAGCGCGAATATCGGCGTTAGTGAACTCCATGTTTACACGTCTATAACTTTTGAACGCAGTATCTAAACTAATCATGCATCGTTTTGTAGGTTATGTCAAGACCTTTCAAATGATGTATAGTATTGCCCGATACGAGCTCTGAAGCGCTTTGTACATGCCGCGAAATTCAAAAGACAAAAAGGCGGAAGGAGATATTTGACAACCTTATATAAAAATGTGCTATAGTTATTTATATCAATCTAAAACAAAGAAGAATTTTAGAATTATTTAACAAATTTTTAACCAACAAATTCATTTGCTTTAGTTTTGACCGACAGTGTATATTTATTTATTTCACGGCTGAACAACGGAGTCTCTGCATATTAAATTCACACCATAACTTGTTCTTGTTTTTGTTTGTGTTCTTATTTATGGACCGATTTCGCTATACTATATTTAAATAATTAAATAAAATAATAATAATTGGCAATATTATAGGTGTCGCTGGGGGCAGATATTTACGATATGTATATAATTTTCATATCAACAATATTAAATTTAAATGCAATAATATAGTTTTGTATACTCATTAAACCTCCAAATAATGAAATTCAAATTGACCGTTTTTATTTGTTTTTGACTAATTACTAATTTGTTCACAATTTGTTTACCATATAGTAAATATAATTTATTTAATATAAGTTCATTTTTTATACTTTACTGTTGTTGGAAAATGTTGAGAGTATTTTTTCTGTATCTAAACAGTATTAAATTGCACACAAAATACAAAATGCAAAAAAGTAATAAGTAAAAATTTGGTATTGTTTCGGACAACGAGTATTTGTGTGAATCTCTATAAGTAGCTTAAAAAAAAAAGATTATGTTTTGAATAATATTTATATTAAAGTAAGGTGTTCTGAAATTAATCTACAGCCTACCTACAACAAAGTAAATACAGGAACAAAAATAAAATTATGCCTTCATTAAAGATAAGGTTAAGCAGAAATATATAATAACACAAATAAGCCAAGTTATTTTTTATAAAAAAATAAAAGCAACAAAGTATAAATAATATCATTTATCAAAGTAACAGAATTTCCCAGACATTTTCGAAATGCTCAATCAAATTGAAATACTCATTAATTTATAATATAATATAAAACCTTCACTGACGAATATACTAAATAGCTGCAATGGTGTCAGTGTATATTAACATTTTACTGTATATAGCATATATAACATATATACACAATATTCAAATTATACATGTATGAAAATGTGCAATGCCTAATTTGTGTACTTAACATGTGATGCGAAATACCCATCATTTCACCATGGCATACACACACTCTGTTTGAGTCTGTTTTTCACTCTCTCTCTATTTATATGTATATGTGTAAATTGTCTGAACCCACGCCATTCAATTTTCCAATCGACTTTTATACGGAAAATGTGTTTTCCATTAGTAATTTTGGCCATTTGAATATATATATATATGTACGAGTCGTAACACATCACCGGACAAGGCGACTGCACAAATACAGACAAATATACACACTCACATGAGTTTTTGAATAATTTCATCCGTCAGTGATCAAAGGTTTGCTTTCGAAAACATCGTCCGCATTGAAATAGATGAATTGGTACGTTATTCATGAAGGAATATATGTATAGAAACGAGCTCAGGGTTTGGAAATTTATTATATAGGTATTATTTTGAATTAATGTTATTTATTCAAGTGGCTTGATTAAATAAATTGAATGTGTGTTTATTTGATTTTGTCAGTTTGATTTCAGATTATTTTGAGTAGCCTGAGAGAACATTTAAAAAAGCAAGTGTGAACAAAATATAGCTTAGTTCTTTTACACTTTAAACTTAATATACAAACGAAACTCTGTTTCCTGGAGGTCAGCTGGCCAAAAATAAATAATAATTAAAAAAAACTGTATTCGTTAAAAAGTTTTATTTTCGCATAGTTATTTACAGCCAACAAACTATAGAACACGCATATGCCATAACAAAGTTTTTTATGGCTTTAATATTCGTACACACACAACTCGTTCTATATCTCACACTCCAAATTTTCAGAGAATTATACTCTATATAAGCCACAAAGGATCGTTTAGTTTTCATTATGGCTACTTTCGGGTTTTTACACATATCATTTTTCATATTAATTGTTTGGCAAAGTTGCAATTCAACTGAATACGTGAAATACATGATAATTAATTATATTTTTTCTAAATTTGGGTATACGCATACAATGTTGTTTTTTTATTATTTAAATTGAATGAGGGGTTTTTATGTGTTTTTTTATGAATTCTTATACACATATACTTCTATACATACATACATACGTGAGCGTGAAAATCTTCTCCTACAAAAGTGCCCATCAATAAATAAACGAAGATCGCACCAAACCGTTTGCACCAGGTATAAAATTGGCAGACACTAAGCCCCAGCTAGCGCGTACAACTTAAATATATTACGCTCTGAAAAACAGCTGTGCGCACGCGAGTGGTCGCGCGTCGGGGGATGCCATTAAAAATGTATGAGCTAAATGATTTAGTGTGTTGCCGCAAACAGAGCACATAAACAGGGCGCACTCACACATATACACATTGAAGGTCGTTTATCAAAATTCGGAAATAAACAAACATAAAACACACATACAAACCCCGTATGTCTACAGATTTATTCGTAATTTCACGTAATAAAGCAGAAGAACACACGCCCCGTGCCGCTTCTGTTCAACCCTTCACCAGCACACCGGAGCCACCCAAAAAATGCCTTTTATCATCCATCCGCATTCTCACAGAAACGCACGTCCGGATCGTGTCTCTCATTGATATTTGCGCGAGAATGGTTTATTGTTTCCATTTCACAATAAATGCTGCGACGTGCTTAGACTTGGAAAACCGATGAAAATTTGATTATCCAAGTTGATGGCAAACACGGTGGCGGTGCGCGCAAACACAAAAACATTCTCGGCGCACACACACACAAACACAGATATATAGTATACAAAGCGAAGCACACGTTCGTGTATGCACGTAAGCCGCATGTAATTTTTATAGCACACAAAAAGCTCAATGACAACAACTCTGGGTGTTTATCCGCAGAGAAGTACCGCATATGATTTAAGCTCTCTTGCGCTCAAACACCGCGTTACCTCCTCACAAATACCATCTATATTACTGTTCTAGTTTTGTAATGTTTGCATGTAATTGATATAATGCACGCGTATGACTACTGTGTACTTAAGGGAATGCGTTGCTTCGTCGTCGTGGTTGTGCGCATACGCGCCTAATCAAGATATATATAAACATGGCAAACATATAGAAAACATTCTCTAATTATTTTGCGTTGATGGTGGTACGTTTATGTATGTGCACATGGAGTACGCTCCTGGGAATATTCCAAGGAAAATTGTTGGATTAAACGAAGCGAATTTAGAGTCGCGTAATGTGGATTTTAAATATACATAAGTATTTAATTTAATTAAGAAACTTTTTTGTAAATGTTTAAAAAAAACTTTAATAAATTTTCATATTTTTTAATTTATTAAAGAATAATTTAAAAATCTTTAAGACTATTTTTATTTTATTCCGGGGTCCACACAACGTTAGGCGATTTCACTTGGAATACATCTGGAAAATCCTTTTCAGACTAAGTCGCTGGGGTAGATCTGAAGATAGTTGAGGGCAATTAATTTGATGCCATTTTTTCTTTTTTTTTTTACATTTGTATCCTTTAATTGGTCCAGAAACGAAGATTTGAATAAACATTTAATTTTGTGAGCAAACCTAACAGATTATTCAATAAGCCGTACGATAAGTAAGAAAAAAACAACATTTTGACAAAACTCGGTTTTATTATTCGCCTTTGAGGGCGATACAACGATTATAGTGGTCATACAATTTTTCGATAATTAAATTCGAAGCCTAATTTATTCTGCACCCACTTTGCACATAGCTTACGCATACCCAAATGTTCGTGTAAAATAGTAAAAACAATACCATCTGATATCTGTACAATGTCAGCAAGCTCGTGTACCTTCAATTTGCGATCGTTTTTTTATTGAATGAGTAATGACAAAAACTTCATTATTTTTAATAACATCGGTCAGTCCCATAAAATCGAATTTATTAATCAATATTTTAACTCCAAAAGAGATACATTCCAGTGGTCACTAGCTTTGCAAAATATATTTACCTTGAAATATTATATATTAGAAAATTATGTGAATTTTCATTTGTTTTTTATTATTTGAATCCTTATGCTTATAATACTTATAACAAAAATACCGTGACGTTTATTTTGAAAAATGTATATAAGAAGTCACAGTACGAAAATTGATCGGTCGTATAACACCGAGAAGGTGTTGCCAGTCAAATTATCAGTAGGAGGTCGGTTTCGGAACACCATTTTTCATAATATCGAACATATATACTTTGTCTTCTGTGGCTCCAACATAATATTAAATAATTTTTTAATGTCACACATCTTTTGGCAAGAATATTTTTTTTGTATAATAAAATAACACCATTAAAATAATACAAAACAAATATATAAAGGTAGTTATTTACTTTAGCTCGCACCCGACGGATTTTTATGAACTTTGTATGGTATTTTTTTGAAATGCAAAATTTTCCTTATATTTTGAACTTGAATGTTCTAGAAAGTTGTATCAAATTTAAATTTAATAAAAAAAGTATAACATTTTTTTTAATTTTAAAAATTGTTTACTAAAAAAACTGTTTTTTTTTGCAGTTTTTCTTATTTTTTCAGAAATTCTGATTTTTTAACTGCAATGCAGAAGCGATAAACGAAACGAAAATAAACGCAAAAATCTTTTAATTTTTATTCTGCAACATTTGGGCCGGGCCCTACCCATAAACGAAAATTCCAAATTAAAAAATCGAACCACTTGTTATTATAAAGATTATTTTGAAATCATGTAATACATACATTGATTTTAAATATTTTTTTAATTTTTAAATTTTTTAATAATTTTACTTTAAAATCAAAAAATTATTTGAAATTATAAAAAAAAAAACAATATTCGCATTAGTTCAGATGTTATGGCACCTTTTATACATGCCCTAATTTCCCTAAGCGCTGATCCAAAGGTGTTGGCCATAAAGTACCTTGAATATGACGTATCCGCGCCCAACATAAAATAATATCATATTAAAAATTCATAAAAATCGTAAAAAACGAAGTAAATAATTACCATATAAAATATTACTTCCGGTCTTCATACAAAGCTGTTCGATTTCACTTGGAATACATCTGAAAAATCCTTATGGAACTGGTCTATGTGAGTGTCAGTTCATAAAAATCGATTATTTTTATTTCATTTTACAAATGTTTATTATGTTTATTAGAATAAGTCTGAAAAAATATTTTTTATATCATGTCAAATACGTAAGTATTTTTATGTCGATTGGGGGCAAAGTAGTTGGACAATTAACGAATAAAGTTATACTTGATCTTACCTAATATTATGGCTTGGCAAAGGTGGTGTGGGCCACATTTTTCCAAATGAGTTCAACCGACGAGGAGCTGCAGCATATAGTTACTGTCCGCCCGGAGAAAGTAGATGGTGGGACACTTTCCATTCTTCCTACGCTATAAAGCCTGCACACGATGCTTTAGCGTATCTTTTCTTATTAGACAAATGTTTGGGTGGAGAAACACAAAATAATAACGAATCCCTCAATGATTTGGTCGTTTGCTCTAAATCACCTTGTATTTTTATTGAGAGATTTGAACAAATTTTAAAAATAATGTCAATGTGTAAAATTGACATGACAAGGAGAGTAAAATCGATACACAGACACTATATCTTTAACATCGTCTACTTTCTTTTCGATCTATATGTCATCATATCTGAATAGTAAAAACATTATTATAGTTTTATTGTACTTTGTCAGAATCAAAACTGCTTACTAAAAATTATGGTTCTGAAGCGAACTGCTTATTGCATAGTTTTGGCTTGGACTATTCGTTAGGATTCCATAATTCTATAGGCCCATTGTTTGTTGTAAGTCATGTTTTTATCTTAAATAGAAGAAACACCCTGTTGTATTTTAATATTCTTTTTTCATTTGATAAAAAAAATGTTTCGATGTACGTATTGTACAATGTTGATATAATATTTTTAATCAGATTTCTTTTAGGTATGCTTTTTAAAATTATATATATTTTATACATTTTTGTTGGCTGGTGTTGCAAATATTTTTTATTTCTGTTCGAACAATTGCTTGTGCCAGTATATCTGCTCAAATATTATCGTTTGGGACCATCCACTTTGCAGCTCAACCTACAATTGCCACGTGCTTGAATCTTATGTGTCCAGTCAACGAAAGATATAATATCTATATTTGCTATATTTATACATACTATTCACAGGTTTAATGCATATACAGTCTTTTGGGACTCTCTATGCAATGTATACTATACTATGTATACTACAATGTATATATATTGCCATACTCCCACACCTCCCGTGTATATCCATAGTGCCCGAAACAAAACGGGCAACCACACACCAGAGCACCTTTAACCCTTATGCGTATATTACTGTATAATATCATTGGCTTGCACGTACTTGCCATACAGGAGCAGAAATGTATGTATGTACATATATATTTTAGTCCTTTCCGTAATGCTGAATTTCACAAAGTGCTGGAAGCTTTTTCGTTTATGCATTTTGAATACTTATGCGAAAATGTTGAGAAAAGGAGAATATGGCTTTGACTGTCACAGCGTCTAAATATATATACAGTTAGTTATACATACATAAAAACATATGTATGTATATATAAAAGGTGTCTATATGTGTGTGCAGATTTAAGCACATTTATATGCATCTGCAACTGACAGGTCATTGTCAAAGAGCATAAAGAACACGTATTTATGGTTGCATAAGAAAATATATATATATATATGGTATATATATATATATATAGAATATATAAAATTGCACTACAAACCGGGTGATCTCGAAAATTAAAATATATCCTGTCTGCAATTCAATATATGCATTTGTATGTGTGTGTTAAGGATAATCTTACATTAAATATATTATCTAAAATTCTGTATAGTGTATCCGGCAGCCGCAATATTTACAAAACACACACCAGCCATATATGTTAATTAATGCGCTCTCATTCGCGTAATTCATAAATTGTAATAATTTTAATATTATGCGCGAACACGAAATAAAGTTCTATTATATTTTAATGTACAGAAAATGTAGACGTAGTCTAGAAAAAGAGAGACATAGTGTATTTGAATGTGTGTGTGCGTAAGAGAAAGCACTTGTTTTGGAAATGTTATTATTATTTTATGAATATTTAATTTATATAAAGCGTATTTTGAAAACGATGTGCACCGCGCTTTAGGTAAACCTTTTGCACACGCGGATTAACAATGGATTAATTACGGATTTAGAACCGTATAATAACATCTGTGGCTTGCCAAGCACTCACACATATACAAACAGAAACTTTTGCGCCGAAAACTCACGGCTGTGTGTTCAGCGTACATTATGCGATGAGCTTGCCTGGTGTTTTATTGTATTTCTATAAATTGAAAAGGATGACTTTAGAATAGAATATGTAATATAATTAAAATATTTGTTTTCTAAAATAAAAGTTGGTATATGGGACAATAGGTCATATTGTCAATTACATATATTAAAGAACAAAGGATATTTTAAAAATTGTAATATTTGAATACAATCTATACTATAATTTCGGGGCTAAAACCCGTAACATCCTTTTAAGGGGCTTTTATGTGTGAGCCAAATAAAAAAGTGCTACTTAAATCAGGTACAGGGGGCTAAATCCGACAATCCTGAAGAAAGATATATGGAGGTAGCTTCACATTAGATTTATCGACTATGATACCTACAATTAAGCCGTGTAAGATATAAAAGGTAAAGGAATCTCCAAAAATTGGCTTTGACATTGTTTTCGAACCGATTCTGTAGTTTAAAAATCGAAAATTTACTCTGCCGCCATATTAGAATACGTCAAAGTATGTCCACTTTCTTATTGTTTACCTATATATTGTATTTTCACAAACAAAACAAGGATATCATATCACTGATCATTCTGATAACATTTAAACCAAACTGTGAGTCCGGTATGATTTGCCTCTCCACACAACAATTCTGTATTTTCTGGTTGATAATGATCTCGAGAACCTTACCGACCGTCGGTAGCAAATTTATTGAACGATAGGAATCATACTTTTTCAAGTCTTTGCCTTTTTTAGGGATCGGGATGACGTTGGCCTTTTTCCATTTGGGTGGAAAGTAACATAAATTAATGACAACATCAGGAATTTTCTTTAGTACTACGTTGGGAATGCCGTCGTTCCTAGACGATTTTTTATTGTTAAGCTTCCCTAGTATATTTCTTAGGTTTTCAAGTGTTGTGAAATAGTTCTGTGTCTCCTCAGATGAATTAGCAGCCAATAACGTCTAGTTTTTCGACACCGTCTGACACAATAACCTCTCGGTTAACAGTGCTCGACAGTGAAGGTCCACCAAAATCTTTTATGCCCGCTACCTCCAAAAGACTATGGTTCGAGGAGACAATAAGGTCACACATTCCTTCTTTGTATTTTTTCCTGAAAATTCTGTTAATGTCTGCATACATTTTTGGGGAGTTTTTGTGCGTTATTCCACTAATTTTGTCTTTCCAGAACGTGTAAGTAGTTTGATTAAATTGCTGTTTAATTAGATTATTTACGTTATTTAGCAGGGATTTTGTTTCTTGAACTCGTGCACTATTGTTGCTATAATTGTTTCTAGAATTAGAATTTGAAATGGCAACTTCCAATCGGTCAATTTCCAAATCAATCTCTCCAATAGATAAGATGCGGTTGTCTAACTGAACCATCTCTCGGCAATATCACCGACTTTCTGGTCAAAAATATTGATCGGGGGCATTTTTTGTATTTTTGTTGTTGTTTTATCAGCCGTGTTTGTTGTTTGTGGTGTATTTGTCTTTATTTGTTGTTCGGATACCGGTCGTTTGACAATTACTATGTATCGCGACCGAAGATCAATATAATTAAATTTGGACCAACGAGCATTTTTTTTTGCAAGATTTTCATACAGACATTTAAATATACTTTTAATTATGTCAAGAAAAGACAAATTGTCATTAGATGGATATAATAGGTTGGAAAAAAACGGTATTTTTAGGATCGCAGTAGATATCCGAATTTAACGTTTGGCCATAGTTGAGCAGCGAATCGCAGACATCAATTCGGTCAAACTTGTTTTTTTGTTTGTATTAAAACTGTAAAATATGCCGAATTTCTAAACTACGCAATAACACAATACTGAAATACTTCTTGAATACTTCTATGGCGAATACAATCCAAAAAATCGTATACTCGCTATTGTATAGATAAGAACTTGAGCTTATAAATGAGAATGATTCATTCTCTTGCTTTAGTTAAGCCTGAGATCACAAAAAAGTATTTTAAGGAGTTGTTTGCCATCCTAGATGGTAAAAATATTGGAAAACAGTTTACAAAAAACTACATTTGCACGAAAAACTTGCAACTTGTACTTTCCGAGAACCCAAAACAATGTAGAATCGTCGACTTTAATATATTACTGGACGATCCTCACATTGGCGTATACGAAATTTATGAACACTAAGGAATGAGAGAATATTAGTTAAACCTCTATACAAAATCATGAAGCTGGTGAATCCCTGCCAATTAAATTGAAACAGGCTGTTCGGAATCGACGGATAAAACGGGTGTGTAAGAAACGGACTTCATATAGCAAACTTGACTGCTTAAGTAACCTTGCATACAATAACATCCTTTCTTCTTTCTTCTTCTTATTATTATTTTGTTATTAAATAAATTGTGTTGAATATAAAAATATGTTGTATTTCTTAATATCTTATTTTTTACTCATTTTAGGCTTTGAAATGTTGCATATGGCAAAAACTCTCGCGCTTTATTATTATTTTTCAAAATCAGAAATTGTTTTTAACGGCTTTAAATCAAAAAAAATATTTGGAATAAATATGCATTGTTTGGGTGGTCCGATAAGTACTTAGCCTCACCGCCCGATGGTGCCACTGTCGAAAGAGAACAATACTATCGTGTAGTACATTCTCTTAGACGGCTACTGTTAAAAATTCAGCCATCGGATTTGTAGGGTTGTGTTTTTTTGAATAAGTGCAATATTACAAATTCACAATTCTCTGTGACCGCAAAGTCTATGCCTATATCTAAATTTGGCATTCGCGAATTGTGACTGTGATTGTGATTATTTTGTGAACTGTGACATTGAAATATTGTGAATTTAAGTAAACTGTTCTACTGCATGTGAACTGTCACTTTGAACGCAACAGTGAACCCAGTGTAACGGTACACCCGTTATGTTTTGACATTTTATAAAACATAAACAATAACAAATTCATAAATAATAAAAAAATGAGTGAAGTGATTAAACGTGATGCACAATTTAACGCAATAGTTAAAATTGGTGCATTTATCAGTAAAATTACGTCGAAAACCACAAAGATAAAGATATCTCCAGTTTCCTAGTACGCCGAAGCATAAGTAACTAGCGCACGACCACGTACCCTTATCGCCCACAACCACCGCGTTTCAGCACCCGTAGGCACCTCATCCGTGATGGGGCAATGAGCAAACAACAAGCTGCTTGCTCACTGGGCTCCCCATCCCCGCGGAACCTATTTACGGCTAGGTGAACCGTTTCAGTCGAGACTGTACTCGACCTAGGGTTAT
>JANSTU010035534.1:0-11539 GCA_027564075.1 Bolitophila hybrida
ACAGTATACGATACAGACACGCTCACATAATAGCGAACACGGTGAAGTGTCTGGTGTACAGTAATTGCAAGATGCGCGAAGATATTTCCATATTATTTTGTCATTACCTCAATTGTACTGTCTTCAAGTCTCACAGAGTATAAGCGAGTGTTTTGCTATTTGTGCGTTTGTGGATAGTTTTAATTACTTTATTACGAAATTATAATATTATATTAATGGAAAATAGGAAGGGTTTCTCTCAGACTCAGAAATATCAATATTAGAGGATCTGTCTAAGGCAACAATGCCGATTTTACTATAAAAATTTTGCATGGAGATATAAGCCGCGTTCTTAGGTTTGTGTGACACCAGGTGGAGTGGAGTAATTCGAACATATGTATTGGTCCGTTTATACTCAAATTTAGAATGAATGTATGTTTGTTCGAAATCGAATACATATTATTCAACAACAATAATAGATTACACAAAAAAATATCAGCTAATATATACATATATAAAATGGCTTTCGTCATCTTGCTGCTAGTCGCACATTAAATGTTTTGAAGCATTTGAGCTATGTAAAAGCTAAAGCGGCGCTAGCTTTATGTCTATGTATTTTCGTTGTTTTTTTTAGAGAGGGAGAAAAATCATACAATTTTAGTTTGTGTACGAGTGAAATGCTGTAAATGGTTCGTGGTTTTTGGTATAGGGTATAACACAATCAAAAAATGCGGCCGATTACTAAAAGAAAATAAATTGAATTTGACACGAATGATCTGGGCTGTATAAACGGCGATGCTTTGGATCATCCGCGATGATTGGTGATAATACCAACGAAAAACGTACAATCATTAGCAGTCATTTTTTGCCAAAAATGTGCGCTGGGTACAGGATTGCCAAAATCGACGTTTATTGATTATGTGTATAGTCAGCTAAATAAAGTTTTTTTTTTTGCTAAAGACATATTATGATACTATACATATATCATTCTATATTGATAAATATTACACTGTATATATTAGTCGTGCCAAGCACCTGTTTGTAACTCTATATGTATATATAAATTTCCGCATTCAATAAATCCTCCCGCAAAGAACCGCGCTGATGCCATTTAGCCGCCTGTATAAAAATCTAATAATAATATAATATTATATAACTCCCCGTTTGATAAATCTTTGTTTTTCTCTTTTGCAGATAGCCGCCACAGTGGGCAGTCTGCGGGCCCAGACCCAGCTAGCGACATCCGAGCTGGGAGCACGGTGTCAGCACGACATGGATTGCACGGACTCGATAAAGGGAAGCCGTTGCTCGCTGGACGGCACATGCGAATGTGCACCGTACTTTGTGCAGCTCAATGACACAACGTGTTTGCCAGGTAAACATCGCGCATGTATTTTATTTAGAACCTTTGCTTGTATGCATTTACCTCTGTGTGTGTTTGAATTTACAGATATTATATGTGTGTGTACAAATTGTTTTATCTATCTATATACATATTCAATACGAACAGTTGTTTGCGATTGCGCCGAGCTTTTAGACTTAAATCCCGATGCGATGCGCATACGGCGGTTGTTAAACCGGAAACTTTGCCCATTCGGGGCAATCACCTCAAACACCATATATTATACTTATACTATATCGCGATAGTATTAGTTTGAGTATGGCTATATGATGCGAGCAAAGACAAATATTTTCTATGAGCTTGTGTCCGAAATGACACTATAATTTCCACAAATTTCATTTAGAAAAAAAGAAAAGTTTGTTCTGTTCTGTTTGTCACAATGCTCATGTAAAACGATACTATGCGCAATGCGCAACAATCTTTGAAGTTTTTTAATTGTTTCTAGGTGCGCTTCGATTGTATATGCATAACATATTTTCTGTATAATATATCTTTTTTAGATTCGGTTGATATTGTACTAACATAAAAAAGAGCTCTGCAATATTTAAAAATGAGTCTGCCACAGGGTACTGTACGCCAATATTAAAAGTTTGGTCTGTACGAAATCCATTGATTTAGCATTTATTATTTGGAAACTAGATCCAGTAACTATTTAGATGATGCATTTCTTTATAATTAACGAATTTGTTCATATTTGGTTTTGTGTAAATTAAAACATTTTATTCACTGCACACCTCCAGCAGACCTTTATTAGAGCCAAATCTCCGCTGCATATTATGTAAAAGATTTCAATGCATTGGCGTAACTATCAAATCCGGATCTGGGGCACTGTTTTTACTAAATGCATTATTGTCCTCAAGGTCGATATAGATTGGATAGAGTTACCATGAGTTGAGGCACGTTGACACAGTACTGTGCTCATCTCCACAGACGTTAAGAGAGTTGTTCCAATGATTCGTCGGAGATGGTTATTTTTGCATTTTCTCTTTTTGTATTGTCTCTTAGATTGATCATGATTCGACTACTTCTTCTAACATTTTTGATGTTCTTCGTAGCTCGTATAGACTCAATATTACATGATGTATCAGATACTCGTTTTTAAAACTCATCTGTTCTCTTAGTCTAACTATTAGCTACAGTTATTGGAGATATATGCAGAGCTTTAAGTTATCGATCGTGCATTTAAAGCATACACACTATTTGTTTTTGGATTGCATACATACGATCACTAATCGAAATATTATTCTTGGTTCCTTGGTTAAAGAAAACGGTCTTGTCTTGAAAAAACTCCTTGTCAGCCATCTCTACGATAAACTTACTTTTTAAGATCTTCACGAAAGCCCTTTTAAGAAAAAGACACATTTCGAATTCGAATTACCTCGCTAATAGTATTCTGTTCATGTAAATTTTGTGATGTGAAGTGCCCTTCTTTATCAATGCACAACTTATCTTAATTTAATTTTCTTTCTCTTTGTGAAGTGTGAGTAATACTTTTTAATATTTTATGTTAAATATATTTATTTTAATATTCTTATATTATACATAACCTTATGAAAATATGTGTATGTCTTTTGTATGGTCAATAATATGGTCAATAGAATAATAAATAAAATAAATTGATCGCAATAAAAAGGACAAGTTTTTTTTACCAGATTTTGTTATGTGATTAGAAGGTGTCAGGTTTCACATGCGTATTATTTTCAAATAACTATTTTCTGATTTTTTACTCTATAAGTTTGACTCTCATTGGATCTTGTAATCCCTTGTGGAACATTGGGACAGTATGCGATGTCATTGACCGTTAAGGGTTCACACGAGTGGTCAGCTCATGCTAATGTGCTGTTTGTTCTCCATTGGAGCTACTGCTACTAACACTCACAATTTGCCCTGACGCGACTCTAACAACTTTGCAGTGCAAATGCGCATATTTTTTGAGATATCTCTATGCACCGAGATCTATCTTGATATTTTATATACGGAATCGTGAAACATAAATTTGTAATATATAATAATTACGAAGAATACCTGTTATTATTATATATTTTTTCACATGTGGAATATATTTGACGTGGTCGTTTTGTTTATCTAAATATCAATACATAAAGCGTTGAACCTCAAAAAACAATATATATTACATGCATACATGCAAATTGGAATATCAAAACTATATGTATTCTTAAGTGAATAATTATGATCCGTTAACAACAACACGACCATTCAATTTGGAGATTCGTACTCGACGCATGCTTTTCTTATAATAATTGTTTTACAGTTTGTTAATCGTTATAATAGCGCGGGCGCGGAGTGTTTTACGACTGATGCGACGGATGGCGGCGTCACGCACATAGGGCGTAAAGCGTAAACGATTATGATCGACGTCATTAATATAAAAACATAGTATGATTAATGGGCAACTTTATTTCGTGTTACATATTTTGAAGTGATGTGTTTATAACATGAACAAGCTCGCACACGTATCGTACTATTTATATTTAGTTTATCAGATGCATTTAAATACAGCTAGCACCAAAAAGGTATACATAAATCTGTACGCTTGTTTTTTTGATATATTTTTTTTCAATTTCCGCTTTGAATTTCTTTTACATTTTTTTTTTGTATTCACGTTTTTCAGCTCAACTTCTCGGCAACGATTGCGTGCTTCCCGACCAGTGTACCATGAAGGTGGCAAACAGCAGTTGCTTGGCCGGAGCGTGTCGTTGCGTCGAAGGATACCTGCAATTTCGCAAGCACACATGCCTGTCACGTAAGTACACATATACCTACATTGTGCATAATTTGTCTATATATTTAATATCTTCTTAACTATTCAAAGTGTCTGCACGCGCAAATGCAAAAATAAAAAAAAAAATGATGGGAACGAAATATTGAAGTGTATATATGTATAACATGCGTCATTCATTCATTCTTATGCGGATTCACCTGAGTGCGCGTCGTGCGATCGCAAAGCAAACGGTGAATGCGCGGTTAGCTTATCAATTTAGCAATTTAAATAATAAATAATTCAGTTACGCGCGCGCGAGCCTGCGTACGCGTGTGTCATTGATGCTTTCGACGTTCTGCGATGGTAATTCTAGGTACTCAATTTGGAACGGCTAAAGAATTGCTAAAATTCTTGAGTTGTGCGCTATGCCGCGTGTCGTGTACTTAATGTGCGCGGCAATTGATTTGCATTTGAAAACTGTGCGACTTACGGTTTATACGGACTGTATTTGTGCAATTTCAGACATTATTTCTAGTTTGATATTTTATATGATTTATTGTGAGATTCGGAAAAGTCGTATGCATTGGAAAATAAATGATAAATTGAAGATAATGCTTTTATTGATTGTTACATTTTTCATAATTTTCTCTATAAATCATGGCACTCACTGCAACTAATCCAGAAGAAGAGTTTAATGGAGAGACCTCCGTTTTTCAAGAACGTTACTCCAATGCCTTTTTTTACAAAAAAAAACCTTTTAAAAAACAATTATTCGATCCGAGATACGATATACGAAAACTGAGCCGTAGTTTAAGTAGTTCTTCGTGTATCTGAAACTTTCTCTTAACTGACTATTGTGACGATAGATTGTATTTGTGTTTTGTGTAGAGGATTTACCAATTATAGACGAAAATACATGCCATCCAGCACGACTAGGAAACCCGAGTGTGTCGTCCGAATAAGTCCTCCTAGAGCTCGACATTGAATCCTTTGGAGTTTAAGCATTCATACTTCAACAAGCTGATAAGTTCAAACGCTCCATAATCTATCACTAAACGTGTGGTTACTTTATGAATTAGCAACAAACACGATTGGTGTGAATTCTAGTAATAAGTAAACTCGCAGAGTGTGCTGTGAAAAACTTGGAATTTAATATTTTTTCCTGTGTCAGTTAAAACTGGCGATTGTGTTTTGCTCCGACCTTTGCAGATTCTGAGCGTTCACACCTACTGTAGATTAAGATATCTGACAAAATACTTGAGCTAAGGCGCCAACACTAGTTTTGTAAATAACAGTATAATCATTTCTACCAGTTTTGTAGGGAGTCTTACGCAAAAAATCGGATTTCCACATTGTCGTTGCAGCATTAGTTTTCATTAATGTCAAATAGACTCAAATTTTAAAGTGGTTTGCAGATCAATGGAGATTTTTATTAAGCTGATTTGAGTGTACTTGGATTGGATTTTGTGTTGAAATCGTATGTACAATCTCGTTATTTATCTGTTTACTATCCAGTGACAATGGCAACCCTTCCTATTTGTATCGATTTAGCCAATATTGTAACAATGTACCTTTTATGTATTTTATGTCTGCACGATTATATATAGTACAAACGCTAATCGTACATAGATAAACAACTCTTGAATATTCTATACTTTCAAAATTTTGCTAATTCCCACAAAAGCGCTTTCTTTCTTGTACACATGCGCTACTTTTGATCTCCATTCCATTACAAAAAAGACGTTCATTTCCAATCTACCATAAAATGTGCACATTATCTTTAGGTCATAAATTCAAATGCAATTTGAACCGAAGATAATATAAAAACAATACATATGTATATATGTGTCAAATCAGGCACACATACACATACAGTCTGATGCGATCATAAAATCATCACAAACGTAATCAACAATTCTCCAATTACAAGAAAGCGTTTGGCGCGAGCGCTCTTGACAATGAATCACGCGCGAATCCGCGATGTCATAAATTAGTTAGGCGAACGTATAATATACATTTGCAAGACGTACGGTTGGCAAGACCTCTATACAGTATTCCGTCGTGTGCGCCGATCAGTATTGCGTGTTTTTTTGTGTATAGATGTTTATGCGATAGAAAAAGTCGCGAGCAGCACCTTTGCAATCAATCGAAGACAAGACGTCCGTATTTCATTCATGCGTCTAGAGGTTCTGTAAGAAGTGCGGCTGATCTCTTAGTATATATATATATATATATACATATATATATTGTGTATTGTAGATTGTAGATATTGGATCTTTTTAGTACCGATTTATTTATAAAAACAAAAGTTCAGCTGCGTGTGTTTTTTCGATATACATATAATGTCCATTGGCTTTTGCGTAAATGGCAACATTGGCGATCATTCGAAAAAAGAAACACTTTTATTCTTTTTACACGAGAAAATGATTGAACCAGAAATCAAAGCTCTAAAAAAAATTCAAATGTCTTCCACCTAAAACCGTAAAGCGTCAATACTCGCGCAATAAAGACAACAATGAATCCAAGATAATAATCTGGCATAAAAAACAATTGATATAGATTTAGACTTCCATGGTCTTGGAATGGTTTTATAAGTTCGGTTATGTCTACCAAACCATTTATTTATGTTTGAAATGAAATCGTATGAAGTCAATTCTAAAGAATCGTATTCAACTGTTGAATTGGCTATGGAATTGTGAAAGAGGATCTATAACTTTTAAACTGTTATTGATAAATTGCAATAACAGCTTAATGGAGTAGTGTTTTTTTGAATTCATAATTTAAACACAATCGTTGGCTCTGGTAGCGCAGAGTCGCAGGTGTGTTTTAATTTAAAACCCATAACCATAAAATCAGTTGAAAACTGTATAAGGTCCGCTGGAAAACAAAGAAATTTATTATTTGAGTTTGATATTGATATTTAGTCAATTTTTTGTTCAATACAAATTCGGGCAATTGTTATTCACCCAATTGTATTCATATAGGTAATAATTAAAAATTGTACCAAAAATATAAATATTTGTTATAAAAAAAAACAATTTATAAAATATTTTTGTGACAAATTTTGTACATAATATTTTAAAATTGTACAAAAAAAGTTTTTAGCATCTATTAAGCATATGGGAATACTGATAGATTGAACTTTAGAAAACTTTATTAATTTTCTTCATATTGATTTAGGTGAAGCTATCAAGTAATATATTTTGTGGTCAAATTTACACTATCAAATAAATTCAGACATAGATCATTATCTTCAATTTTTCCTCCACCACCTTCCAGGTGAAGAACAAATGTGTTCAAAAATATTGAAAGACAAGTTAATAAAATTGTTTTAACTTGTCTTTCAATACTTTGGACTTTGGACTCCCACGATTTTTTGATATGTGCTTGTAGGCGTTTTAAATGTTCTCAGTGCATCATTAGCCATTGTCATCGTGGTACTGAGCAAAATAATCAACAGACAAAACCCATGCAGGTGGACTCACTGTACAAACAATAAATAAGTGTGTGTTTTTTCCAATATGCTAAGGAAACAGACAGTCTTCTAAAGAACAAAAGACGCAGTGCATCCGAGAATATATTTAATGTATGGACAATATGAACAGTTATACAGACATCTCGAAAGAGTCTTGTTCAATATTTGTAGAAGTAAATTATCGTCATATATAATCGGTTATAGAAAATATATATATACACATATAACATATATATATAGCAATAAATTGTTTATTGTACGCGACGGTCGGTCCGGCGCGGCGCACACAGACGTATTATGTGTATATTTATCTATATAATATATTTACTTAAAGTCATTTTTATGTGTACATATAAATCGGTATGTTATGATAGTTGACCACTCGTTGCTTGAACGTTTGTATATGCGGTACGATATATTGTATTAGTCCGCTGAATGATCTTCGTCCATCAATTTCAATTATAATTACATATATACCGCGAGCGGGCTCAAGATGCTCGATGCCGTGGCAATGGTGTATACTAAATGTATTAGGGTATGTCATGGTCAGGGCTATACATAATATTTTTTTTATCGATTTGATTAAAAATATATAATTAGAGCTTTTTCTAATTTCTTTAGAATGAACTCAATAGTTTTTATAATGTATAATGTTTTAAAAAATTATTAAAAAGGATGATTTCAAAATTTCATATAAGAAAAATGTTTTCGATATTTTGATAGAATATCCTTTACAATGTATTTTTTACTTTTAGACTTTACAAACTTTACAAAATATAATATTTTGTAAAGTTTTTCAAATATAACTAAAAATATATTAGTTTCACATACAACCAAATAATATTCGACATAACTGTAAATAGCAAAAAAAATTAATAAATTTGAAAGTAAAAATGATTCTAAACTAATTTAAATTTAAAATATATTTAATATTGCTTTTTTATTTTTATATAAACGCAATAAAATATGACATACCCTAATATATATCATATGTATATTTAAGTGCAATATTGCAAATCCGTGTATACCTGTACAAGTGTACAATATGGAATATATAATAGTATATATTAATAATATATTGCGATCGGACCTCAGCAGAGCGCATGTTTTGGACAACGCAGCGTGGCGGGAGTGATTGCGTACTAACTGTAAATGTTAATGAACTTGATCGTGGCATTTTTTTTATTTTCGCATACATCCAGTATACAATACAATTATGGAAAAAATTGGAACATGGATCTTCAGAATTGGCAAGATCACGATCTGTGCGGCGTTCCTATACGTAGGTATTACAAATGATAAATTACCACAAAAATAGTACAGTTATACAAATATGATCTGCTGATTAATTTGCTGTCAAGAGCTCCAATATATAAACGTTTTTAAATATTATCGGAATGCGCCGGCTACAAACTATACGCTTGAAAGTGATTAACCTCTTTGACGACCTTTTTATTCCATTACTCTGCGTAATTGTATATATATACAGAATAGCACACGCAGATTTGTTTATATAAATATTTTTCATACAAATCAAAATGAAACAGGAAATTCGCGTTCATACATACATATAAATATTATTTATGCACATGTGTATTTGTATATATATTAAAAAGTTAGTGCGTGCGACCAAGCAAAAACCACATATAATTATTTTCTTATCAGCCCGAGCAAATCTACTCAATGGTACTATATTTACTACAAACCAAACAAAATACATGCATATTTCTTGAACATATACAATATATATTGTGCATATTTTATACATATCTTAATATGACATCCTCACAAAATAGCTCAAAATCTTGTTGAATACAAGTTGCGGATCAGAATTGTAGGCGCATTAAAGCATATAATTGTGTGGCTCTGTCGTATCGGTATATATATATATATATACATGTGTATATACATTAATGAGCTTGTGTGATACATCTTTGTTGGAATAACTCGCTTGTTTTATAAGCATTGTGTAATAGACACTGTATGCAGAGCCCACAGTCACCTGGGCACGAGTATGTTTCGCATATTTACAGAAATTGTTTGTGCGAACTTGAAGACATCGAAAGAATTTTCAGCACGCGTGTGCGTGAATCTTGTTCTGTATATGTAAAAAGACTTTTTTAAAGCAATGCAATCGTAATAAATTCTAGTCAATTGTTTATTGTTTGTTTATATTTATTTATTTATGCAAATAACCAGACAAACATGTTTTAATTGATTCTTTCACAGTAAAACAAACTCAAAAAATTGTTATTACAAAGTTTCTCCTAAAAAACATTCTTGAAAAAAATATTGTTTTTATTTTGATCTTACAATAACTGGAATGATGGAATTAATTATTTTTTTATTGAAAAAGTTATTTGCTATCTACGATCCGCCTCCTATACCTTTTATTTGTGTATCAATTGGTCTAATGGGATTTTTATTTCTAGAACTTCTGTTGCAATACACTCTACACTCTTTCCAAATCTCTTCCACCTGTCGTTCGTCGAGGTTGATTTTTGCACCATTTCTGTCGCAATAATTAACTCTGCTATTTTGGCCTGGTATTGCTTATATGACTTCACTCCTTTTCAAAAGCTCAATGTCGTCTCTGCGTTTTATGCTTGTTGTTTTGGATTTGGATACATGGTCAATCTAGCGGGCGATAACCAGGTTACATTGTGTACATGTCTTCTCTATACCAACTTTCGCATTAAAATTACCGAGAATGATTTTTATATCTCGTGCTGGAGCTTTTTCATATACTTCTAACAACTTCTCATAGAGCAAGTCCTTCTCCTCTTCTCTTGTGTTCTCTCTTTTTTTCGATTAGGTGTTTAACCAAATGACTAACCTACTTATTTAGCTAGTTTAGGTTCGTAGGCCACCCACAGCTTTCGTACTCGTATCTAGTTTATATTCATGAATGAATCCTTAACAGGACCACCGAGGTATACGAGCACATGGAAAGTTAGCAGCAGTTACATCAGGTTAAAGTCAACCCTGCTAGCCTTGCTACGATCTCTAAACAAATTTATAACTAAAATATAAAAAGTAGAAGTTATTTCAGTTAGCATATACTATCTTAAATTTGCATCGTATATTTGAAAGTGCACATTGGCAACATAAACAACATACTTATAATTCTTTTGGTTTTCGGCAGAGTTAAAAAAATATAATAAAAATATTTTGATATTTTGAGATATTCTCTATAACACAAATGATATAAGAAAAAGTAAAGCAGTAAGAGCACATATGATCATATAAAGAAACAGAAGTGGTGTCCTGTTCTATTATTATTAAACTAAAATAAAAAACCCAGAATCTCAATGAACTAGTTATTGGTTATCAAAATGTGTGTGAACATTGTTAATGTTTTCTTCGAATATTTTGAGTTTATAAGATATGATTCAAAACCGGTAAAATACATACATGTACAATAGATAATTTGTATCTGGAAAAATACTCCGATGATCTAGCACGTTTACCTCACGGTGGTAAATTGTACTACATCCCGTAGAAGTCATTCAAAAACAGACTAGACTCTTTTGACATCTTGATAATAATGTGATTTTTGTCTTTTATTGTTCAAGCCCTTTTTTCATATTTCTTTAAACTTAATACAGTATTTTATAACTGGGAATATAAGCTCGTGTTTTTATATTTCGGCATTTGTGCTCCCTTTTTTATAGTTGATATATTATAAATATGTTTATATTAACGGTTTCAATTTATTTTTGATTATTCTGATATAATAACAAAAAAACATATTTCCTACGTTCTGATGCACTGCTCACAGCTCATCCACTCTAACAACAACAAAACCTCATTACATTGCAAAACGCATTAGTTGTTGTCGATCGCCACTTATATGGAAAAGGAAATGTGCGCGGCTTGCATTCGCTCAACGATCAGGTAATCAACGGTATTATCGAGCTTTTAAAGTCATACATAGAAACCACGCGGGTCTCTTCTTGTG
>JANSTU010035545.1:0-11536 GCA_027564075.1 Bolitophila hybrida
GGGGCAGAGTCCGGATAACACTTATCAAGCCATGCTTTGGCTGTGATGGTATTTTTACCCATCAAAAAGCAATGATACATCAACACACGAAATTTCTTTGAATTAATTTTTTTGAAAAACTCAAAAGTAGCGTCACTTGAAACTCTGTAACTGGTAAACTAATCGTCTTAGTGTCATGAAATTTGACAGATATATTTTTAAGGTTAGTACTTCCTACAAATCATAAGGACTATTACATAAGAACGCCATCTATGTGTCATCCTACGGACTTATTGAGTGATGTGTTATCGCTTAAATTTTTTGTATTGTATACTGTATTGTATATATTAGTAAATTATTGCTTTGTTAGATATTTGTGTTAGTATATAATGAGGTAAATGACCTAGCTATAGCGGGTCTGTTTTCTTTTATTAATTCTCTTTATATATCGAATCGCTGCCCGTGCGCGCGTATAATAAATATATTTTGTACATAAGATTTTATTCCTTTTTTATTCGTGTTTTCACACGGTTGTTTCAGCCCACAATCCAGTAGAATTAGGAGGTTCTATTCCCCAATATTAACAATATTTTTATATTATTTAAGTTAAGTTTGTTTTCTATTTTAAAACTCTTATTTATGGTTTGAGGTTTTAGTAAAGTTTTGTTGATATTGTTTTTGGAGTTTTTAATAAAAAAGCCAGTTTCATACAAAAAATCCCTAAAATGGGGGAAAATGATCGATGCTGACACCCGTTTTTTTACTTTTTATTCTTTAATTATAAAAGAAGATATATAAGATATTTGACTAAGTAAATCTGACAAATTTGAATATTCTAACCTTCGGTATTCACAAAATATTATTTAATTTTAGAAGTCATAAACTGAAGTATGAAATTAATATTAAGCCGCACTTCACAATATCATTAATACCGAAGTAGTATTAAACTTTTATAATAATTCGGCTTTGTATTTAATACAGAATACCGTTTGTATTAAAATTGGATTTTTTACATTATAAATTTGGATGTTATTTCATAATTCACAATAAATAAAAATGGTGTGAAAAAGTCCCCTAAGTACTGATAATAATTGATTAAATTTATAATTGCCATACAATTATACTGACATTTTTTATATTGTTTAAAACATGTATCAAACCCAATCTGCCATCCAAAAAGTCCTTACAAGAACGAAGAATTATTTCTAGCTATTATATGCCTAAGAAATGCCGATATCTTTTAGATGCAATACCAAGAAGCATAAGAGTGATTAGTGTTTTTTTAATGTCACTAGAATAAAATTAATTTCGTATCTACTACAACTCGTATTATAAGCAAAGCTTATTACGAAATAAACTTTTCCAAAATAATTAATTCGATTAAGTGAACAAACAAAACGATCATGTTTGTTTTGTTAAATGTTCGAATACCCGGCTGAAAACTTCAATTCGCATATGAATTATGTAGAGTATGTTAAGGTAAAAGGTAATTTTTTTCAGACATATAGGCACATTTTTGATGTCGATTAGTTTTTTTCGAGTATATCGTATACTGGAGACTATAAAGTAGCAAATGTTTCTATGGTGCGCACAGGAGTATGACTATGCAAATGACAATGATATGATAAATATAAATAATTCCATACCATATGCAAACGATTTTTATATATAAAAAAAATAGTTTGAATTTCTCATGCAAGAGCCGGTTGGTTTGAAAAGTGCGCTTCTGCCAAGTCAACCTTCTAAAAAATTGACACAAATAATTTCCATTATAAATAACTAACAAACTAAACAAATAATGCAAGCGTAATAGCATATATTCCGATCGACCGGTGCGATACGAAATTCCCGTCTATTATCAAAATAATCTTAAACTTTGACATATGCTCGTATTTGTTTCCGGACTCGATCCTTTTCTATGTCCAAAGTCTAAACACTGTTTCGTGTATGCATACCGGATATCATTTCAAACATTTGCATAAAAACTTTCTATCATAAAATCAACAAAATTTTCTCAATAAAGCACCTTTTGAAAGTTTGCTCGTGAAATGTATGTATAATATAATTTATATTTTATAACATACACATACGCACACTGTGCTTTTAGTGGTGTATATATGTTTATAAAACAAAAATAGTTTCGTTACGCAAACTTTTTATATAGCTAACATATGCTCAGTAGAACACAGAAGCGCGAGCGATGATATATTATGCATGGATAGTTTCATACCTTTAGAAAGTACAATAACGGATGAATGCATATTAACAACACAAGTTAACATAACATATTATATATTGAATATACGCTCGAAGCTTTACTATTCAAGCTTTGTTTATTTACCGAATGCTCAGCGTATTTATTTAAAAACACACAGTATATTTCTCAAAACCATATATTTCTCGGTAATAATTAATATGTCAGAATAATATATAAACGAGAGTCAGAGAATTGCTTAACCGAAATAGGTATAGAAAAGAATTTGCAATTCAAATTGTAAATTTTAACTTGAAATTCTATTAATTATTTCACACACATAAAATACACGCAAATAGATACATCAGAAAATGGAATTGTCACATCTTCACGAAATAAAATAAATAATTCGGTGCTTGTATTTGGTGAGCTTTTCCGTCAATCTTACCATTTGCATTATTTACCACAATTTACCAGTATTAAAACAGAAAATTAACTTAAAAGCATACGAAGGCGGTGAGCAAGAGCAAAGAGTCTAGTCTGTCTAGTCTACATAAAGTCAGTTTATCAAACTTGTCAACACACATACTCCTCTCATATATATATATATAGGTATATAGAATTTTAAGTGTGAACAATAATGTTTTTGAGGAATTTGCGTGTATGTGAATGAGTGTAAGCCTGGAGCTTTTGCAGTCGAAATATATACATATAATTTTATATGGCGGAAAACTCGCACGTTGCAAGAAAATCTCGTTTACGGTGAAGCGCATTAATTGAAAAACCAATTTATTCTTGGTTCTTCTATCTATAATTCTATTTAGGTAGGTATATATATAAACAATGTATAAGTAATTTCTTATTTATATGCATACGAATGTGTACGTACTGTACGTGTCTATTTGTGTGTACGTCAGCGATATCGCACGCAGTTGATTTTAGTGAGTATATATATGCGAGCGAAGGCGTATGCAAATGCTGATAATCACTGTACAAGTGTACACAGTAAAGTGTACATTGTACAAGTACATTGCTGCTCGAGCATTGAGTGCTTCAGCACCTATATAAATAGTCCTATATACAATTATATCTATATATATTTCCTATATATTATGTTGTATAGTTCATGGACGAGTACGCATCAAGTACATGTTGTTGATGTTGTTGTTTCTGTTGATCTATTTACATAAATGCGCAGTCATGTAATAATACAGATATGTTTTCGTATAGATTTATTGTTGGTTCTCAATATATATTATACAATATAAAAACAAATACAAATATGAATACATATATAAATATATATGAAGTAATAGTTGTGCTTCGTGATCAATCCAGATAATAGATTATGGCTCTCGCGGCCAATAAAATCCTTTTTCTAATTTATATAATAGACCAAAAAACTCGAGTTTTTAGTGACAATACTCTATTATGGTATAATTACTAAGAAAGCGTTTACAATAATCTCCAAAGATTTTGAGAAATTGATGCCTACTACATATCGTTGCACTCACATAGTTCTTCAGTCGATTAATCAACTATCTCGATTCTGGGAAATCGAGGAATTATAGGAAGAGCATCAAGTTCTGACCTCTATGCAGAAGATTGTGAGCAATTCTTCGACAAAACATTTACTCGAGAGGACGGATGTCATGTGCGAATTCCTCTGAAACTACAAAGTAATTTGAGCTAGTCTCAACAAATGGTTGTGTTGCGAAAGCTGCACATGGAGAAATAGTCCATGGCACAGCCAGTGTTCTCTAATCAGTACCGTGAGTGCATGTCAAAATATACTACCCTAAACTATAGGAGTTCGTTTGCTTAAAAGTTCAGAGTTATATCGCGATTTTAAGATACACCTTTTACACATTTTAAAAAGTAGTGATGCCGATATTTAGAAAAATAATTTTACATCATTAACCTGAATATTTGTAAAATAAAAATATTACTGTAAATCCAGCATTTAAAATGCAGAAAAAAATCAAAAACAATGTTTTTATAAATAACATTTATTTACGTCTACCAGTGTGTCACATCTCCTTTTCAAGTGATAACTTCTGCAATCCGTCATGACATTGAGTTTAGAAGGACTTTACAATATGTATCACTTATTGACGACAAAATTTTATTTAATTCAACTTTGTCAAACATGGGTTTTTGCGTAGGTGATTTTTCATTTTACCCAAAGTATCTCTATTTTCAATGTTTAGTATTTGTATTTTACTTTCCATCTACAATGTGTAGCGAACCAACACTTGTGCGGATATGCAACCCCAGAGCATTACAGAAGGCGACATTTTTATTCAAACAAACGGAATCAAGCTTTTCGTATTGTTCGAATAACCCGGTAGCTTGTTTCACCAAAGGAAACTTCAAATTTGGATTCATGTCTTTGGGTCCAATTCACACTATTTTTTGCCCATTTCAACCAGCAGAAGTTCTGTTTTTTATTTAACAGCGGTTTCTATTTTGTCTATGAAATTTTGTATAAAATAACATTACAGAAATTGTCAAATAAAACTACATAACCAATATATTTGATATATTATATATTTATTAGTATTACTTTTAATTAGGTTCAAGATTGACGTTATTTCTTTTGGTGTTTTTCGATAACGTTTTAACAGGGTTTGACAGTATTGCTGGGTCTAAACGACCTAAAGAGACCCTACCATATTATTATTGTATTAGAGTAGTTTTAAAACGAGTAGTATTGTGAAGAAGTGAAGTCACATATTTATTTTTTTTTTGCAAAATTTAAAGTAAATAATTAAAAACTCCAAACCCCTCGAACTTTTTGTCTCGAGCGAGCGTATATATAATTAATACGTTACAGTTCACATTAAAGACATTACCAAAAAATGTACACTTTGCTTTTACAATAATAAAAAAGTAATAATTCGCATTGCATGAAATTTTACTTACTGACTTTAATTTAACATCAAAATATTGTACTAATTGATGGTGTAAAGTTGGCCTCAAAAGAGGCTTGTGGAAAGTGGCTGTCCGAGTTCTTCGCAAATAAGGAGGGCGGATCTTCTACTAGAGGGTATTATGAAGTTCGCCGTCTAGATGGAAACAGATTATCGAACAAAACGGCGCATATTTGAACTAAATCCGATCAATGTAACTCTTTTTATACAGCATTGAATAAAGAGCAAAAAAGCGGAAGGGGGATATTTGACAACCTTATATATATTTTCTTCGTTTTTTTCAATTTAATATTATATATGTTTTTATACATTTTTATTTTATTTTTCTTCGTGCAATTTTATAGAATATACAGAGGAAATATTTGTATATAAATACGTGAAATGTAGGGAAACTAAGATGATAAAATTATACCAATAGTATATTTATAGTAAATGTGAACAGTAATAACCGTTGTAGTTGCTTGGTGCTATAGATTCGCTAAAGTTTAGTCTGATCTAAAGGTGTGGAGGGATTGATTAATTACGTGTAATAATATATTTGTGTAGCAGTGTTCTGTGGGAATGTGCTACCAGAGGTTACCTTCATAAACATATAAGTGTTTTGTTTTACAAAACAACTGAAATCTACAAAGATAGCCTCTAGCAAAAAATAATAATAAAAAAGTCAAGCGAAAAGGAATAAAATATAGGAATATATAAGTTAATTAAAGTACCTGGAAGAGCGTCTGGTCAATTTTGGCATTTGCTGGAATGATGACTTTGTAGAATTTCTGATCGAATTCTGGATTGTGATCGTTGATATCTGCAACTGTAACGACGACTCGGGTGGTCGATGAGAGCTGCGGAACTCCATTGTCCATTACCATAACCTGAAAACATAGACAATATTTCTCATTATGCTGATAATTTCTTTATAATATATACATATTGCAGACGTAAATATGCAGCGAGTTTATCGAACGAGGCCTTTCTCTAACGGTAAATGAACATACAAAAAACATCTATAAAACACATATAACAAAATCTATATATACATATATATATATATGCCACTTCGATCTGTTCTGACTGCGGCAAGCAGCAATTTATCTGCACTAATCTGTTTTCACTGTATTTGCCATTATCTTTGTCTGTTTATTTATACGCTTTGTGTGCATGGTGGATAAAGAATAGCAGAATTCGTTTTCCTATCTGAGAGAAGAAAAATTGATGAAATTGCAGCCGCACCCGTGCCGTCTCACTGCTTCAATGTGCATATAGTTAAAAGCCATTAATCTCTGTTCGAATCTAGGTTGAATAATGTTCGAATACACCAGGACGGAAACTGATGAACATATACAATTATACTACATATGAAATATGTATATATATACAAACATACACCTATCTATGCACAATAACCTGTATGAGTATGTGAGGTGACTGTGTATTTGTGTGATGTGTGAAAACACTTACCTCCAATATATGCTCAGGCTGGTTTTCCCGGTCCAATTTTCTTCCAGTTGTCGTAATTAAACCTGTAACGAGAAAAACACAGTCTTGTTATTCTGGTAGATAAAATTTATTGATAATAGATTTTTTTTTATGTAGAATGTACTATATATACTCCTTTATGTATATTAAATTTGTATAGGCTCCAATATATATACATTTTCACATGAAAACGTGGGATAAAAGAGAATGAAAAACAAAACCAATCAATGAATACATCTTGTTATGAAATATTGTGCACACGTCAGCTTTTGAAAAGAATGTGTTGTATGAATAAAAGTGTTTAAAGGGTTTTAATTTCCAGAAATGATGTATCTTGAGGTGAAGCGTTCAATGTCATACTAACAACATTTTCACTAATGTTAATATACACATATAAAACAAGTGTTCCACAATGTTTTAGGTATCAAAGTACCATTGCAAAATTTCGTGCGACGAAAAACAACGGAAACCGGCGAACGAGCAAGAAAGATCCTTTTCTGACTGCGCCCATGATCCACCGCGCAATGCGGCCACAAATTAGTACAGAATCAGTAAAAAGCGATTTCAGCGAAGCACATGATGCCATATTTTGTTGACAAAATGGACTCTGGGAGAAGTTTTCAGCATGACAACTACCCCAAACACACTGTGCGAACAGTGAAATTAGAAATTAAGATATATATGAGTCTACGGTGAGCGTTTTAGAGTGGCCACCGCAAAGTCTAGATCTCAACCCGATTGAGCGTTAAATGGAAGGCCGTAAGTTCTGTTCTTCGGTAGAAATCCTCGAAAGCGAAAGCGTTACTGAAATTTGGAAGATCGAAAGTATGCATAAAATATGTCAAGAAGTATTTCGAATTAAAGGATATCCGATATAATATTAATACAAAACCATGTAAAGTCTTTTAACACTATTGAAACCATACGTTCTTAATTATCTGTTCGGTAATTTATGCTTCATTCACACTTCTGAATTGAATAAGAAAAAAATTGTAAAATTAGTACAGGCCTATTTCATTTTAATTTAATCAAAAAATAAAAAATCCTTTCGAAAAATACATACATATATATACAATTAAATCCATTGTGTGTTTTAGTTAGACAAGTATATATCATTTATGAAAAATACATAATAAATCAGGACATATATGTATATCAAAGCTCATATGCATTATTGAGCATTTAGAAATATACAACTATGTGCCGTGATATATATACGTATTACACATTTATATATACACCCTTATACAATATATGTTAATATCGACTATCTCTTAAATTCCATATATTCATTATCCGCAATAGAAAACAATAATTTTTCTAAAAAGTATATAGTACGACTATATACTCCTTTGTTGTTGGCCAAATGTACAAAAGCATGAATAAATTATAGGTAATCAATAAAGTGTTCTCTGACCAATCAAGTATTTGATGTTACGTATATAGCAGAACGAGTCAATGACCGCAAGCTTTTCATTTCAAAATTGCAGTCGTTAGTTGCTCGATGCAATTACACGAATATCGATTTGTAAAAACGGCAAATATTCATGTCTGCCGGTCACCATATGTAATTCTGTATATATCGTGATACTAATTCTCGTTATTTGGAGTAGGCCTGAGTCATGAGTATGTATATAATGAGCTTCGATTATAATATGCCTAATTAGGTCAATGATTGATTAAACGTCAAAGGTCGATGACTAAAATTTTGGTAACTCGCTGCGCAATGTTTAAATAAATGACATGCATTTAGAATTAAATAATACGGTACATTTAAGTGGACACATACACATCGTTTGGATTTATATACGCTCAATTGAACAGTATATTCACAATATACACTCAATATTCAGTGATATGCATCATTTAATTTCAGTATAATGCAAATAAATCATTTCAAATGAGAGATTTTATGGCAGTTGCAAACAGAAGGTCAAATATAAAAAAAGAACTGATAAAATGTGTTAAAAAATGTTTCGGCTTTTAAATCTGTAAGGCATATAAGCTATAAGTAGTCTTAAAATTGGACAGAAAAGAACGTGGTAGAAGCCAATAATCTGCTGGAAAGCGCGCGTTTACCCCCTTAAGTCTAAGAACTCCGATATGTGTACATGGAAAGGTTCATCTGCTGTTCGAAACAATATTTACTCTATAGAGCAGTAATAGCTGATTAGCGCATTGTTACTGTAAGTAATCGAAAATTACATTTTTCTTATCAAATTATTTGAAATATATATTTTTTTTAAAACTGGCGGGCAAATAAAAACAAATTAAAGCTTATCCGCTTCAGTTTTTTATTCTATTCAATTTGATCTAAAAAGATTCATGAAAACAAAAAACACTTTTTTATTCTTTATTTATGCATCTTAAAGCAGGATCCCTCCTTAAGTTAAACTGTTCCACGGGAAATGCTCGACATATTTTATAATCATTTTTATAAAAGCCGAAGTTTGTATATACGTTCGGAAGTTTAACAAATTGTGGAAAGAAAAAGCTATAAGTTTACCATCTTTGAAAATAAGTTATTTTGGACCAAAAACCAAACTTGTCCCTCTTTTGTCAACCTTACCCAACTAATAAAAATTTAAATTATTTTTTTCTTCATCGGCAAAAATGCCAGCCTGATTCAAGCTATTGAAGATGATAATACTATGAGTCTATTATGCCATGAATACAAACTTGATTCAAACTCAAAAACTGGGCAAAGATCTGACTGCGAAATTTTCGATATTTTCGCAATCTAATAAAGCTTCAAGTTTCTGTTTTGCAAACAGTATCTGTAAAAACCTCTCCATATCGATAAAGTCAAAGAATTTCTGTTCCGATTCAAAGACAGTTTTGAGCTGGCTCCACTCCGACCAAAGAAAGTATCGCCAATTCGTTGCTTCTCGCAACGGGGAAATCCAAGAGACAAAAAAACTGAAGGAGAGGCGTTGGGTACCAACTACAGATAATGTCGCCGACGATGCGTCAAAGTGGCATAAGGAACCTGAATTTAACTCGTCTTGTAGGTGGTTTTCTGGTCCGCCATTTCTAATATGACCAGTAAGATCGTGGCCAACAACATGAATGTAAAGAGGAACTAAGACCTTAAATTAATTAGCTTGAGACATCGTTGTTGTTGTTGAAGACAACTAACCCAGAAAAAGTTGTCTAAAAGGAAAAATAATATGCATCAGACGGTAAAGTTTGACAAGCTACAGAACAAACGTCAAAGTGGATCTATCTGTTTGTACGCCAACAGTTATTATTGATATTCTTAATACGTGACACTTTTGAATTGAACATTTTTAACAATTTAACGATGATTGTCCTAATAATAGTACTTATGATTACTGCAGGAATTTTAAACGTCTATATGTTTATATAAACGAAAATGTATGCGCGCTGTTTTTTAAAATTATATTATCAGATATGTTATGATATCACATGAAACAAATGTTATTTTTCTGAAATATTGTCCAGAACTTTGCCCTTCACAGTTAAAGAAGCAATGATCTATTTACCAAATAACTGTACATATAGAACACGAAAAGTTAGAGACGTCCCTATCATACAAATCTAAGTTATCACAAAAATTACTTACCGCTTGTACTATTGATAGCAAAGAATCCCTCTGGATTTCCTGAAGTTATACGATATGTAATACGTTGTAACGGATCATCGTCCTTATCTTCGGCCAACAGTTGTAGAACCTTAACGCCAGCCGGACTGCTCTCCGGCACCGACGGATAATAAACTGCATTTTCCGTGAGTGGCACATTGTCGTTTTCGTTCTGTACTTTTATGAAAACCTATAAGCGAAATTGTAAATATTTTATTTTATTATTATTCAGGGCACGTAAAATAGAATATAATTCAAAATAAATACACGAATGGATATATTTACCTGTACACATGAGTGCAGCGGGACCACCGCCTGATCCTGCGCGCATACCGTCAACCAGAAATGTGGCTTTGTCTCCAGATCAAGAGTTCCGGATGTACGAATTGCACCTGTAAAAGTAAATAAAATATCGAGTTAGAAAGGTGTTTTCGGTGTGAATTCCCCGCTGGAGTATTTGCATGTTTTACGTAAGCACAATTCAAATATCATACTGCTTCAATATATGTAATAGTATATATATGTATACATATATATAGTATAAAAGATATATCTAACATATAGAATACACATTATATATGTTAAGTATAGAGCTTCTATAGTATTATATTTGCTAGTGCAGTGTCAGCAATTCTGCAACATTTCAAGATAGATCCCTTGAATAATATCGAAGCTTATACCTTGGCATGCAACATATACATAGGCAACAATGCAGACACATACACACACAATTGCAATAATATGCACACAGAGTATGTTTCGCTGTACCACAGCAATAATCAAGTATATTTCTAATCAATGCTAAATTATACGCAAATACGTAGGTACTTCCACAAACTTCAAATGAATGTGAGAAATCTTTAGAATGTACCGTATAAGGGATGCTCGTTATATAATATACATATATAGTTAAGGATTTTCGTACAATTATGATATATATTTATATGTTATCTAATGTCCATTGCATTTCTGACGCATCGAGTTATGAATGCACGGAATCCCAATTTGAATTGTGATGCGTTTTCACATTGCCGGTGACATGGCACATTTCTCAAAGGATCTATGCGATTTCTCCTGTATATGTTGTAGTCTATTCTATATTTATGCAGGCATATATATACACTCACAGTCATGTATATTCTTCCCGAAATGATAATGTCATTCACTAGATCAACACGACACATACACATGAATAAATAATTTGCAGCAATGCACAACAACAATAATAATGGTAATTTAAAATTAGAACTTTGGTTGTCTCTGAGGGGGAAACAGAATAATAGTACCCGTGCACAATCTAAGTGCCCATGTGCAATGTGCATACATGAATTGAATACATGTAATACATATATA